>JAJOZX010000314.1:750000-847500 GCA_023014485.1 Bathynomus jamesi | reverse complement strand
ATATATAATATATACATATATATATATATGATACGATACAAATCAGAATGGTCCCTAAGAAACTTTTATGTTACACACAGACCGTGCATGGAACAAGGAACTCTTCTGGGAAATTAAATCCACTATAGTTCGAATAAGTAATGGTAAAAGACAAATAGTTTTTCTTTTTCATGATGGAAGGCCCAACGTGGGCGACGAGCTACTCGCAAAGAGGCCCCCAAAATATAGCTTCCCTCACCAACTATATAGTAATAGTAAAGGTTAGGTTAGGTTAGGTGTGTAATATATATATATATACACACACACACACACACACACACACTATATATATGAGTTTATTGAGTTCTGTTTGTTTTTATAGTGCATAAATATGCGTATGATATTCTTACACGTTTGTGTAAATGTGCACACGTTTATGTATGTACTATCGGTTGTAAAAGTCAGTATACTGGCCTGTGAAGTAGGTGGGGCCCATCGCTGGACCACATTTTATCCAGGAAGATTGTTTCATTCTCCAGGTGATAAAGATGGTTCCACACATTTCAACCCTTGCATCCTACTTAGCTTCTAACTTTCGAGTGACCTAAATCTTGTGTGAAAAAAGTTTCATGTGATACCGAAGTATCTTCTGGATGCTGCTGGAGCAAATGTTGAGATCTTTCGTGCAACCCGTTGGGACGACTTTGTTTGACAACCCTGGAACACCTACCTCCTCGATTTGGTCAACATTGTCCTCTGTGGCGCAGAACACGGACAGAGGTCCACCTGAACCAGGACATCCTTACGCAGAATCAGTTTCTAAGAACTTGTGATGGATGGCGTAAAAGGTCACTCCGCTGCGTATACTCTAGCGAGGAAAAGCAGTTCGGAGGTCTCTGAACGTCAGTTGGGGAGATGTGCGCCTCTAGATAGCGATTTTACACCTTTCAGGAGTTCGGGTTTTCACGGCTACACCAAATCGAAACTTATGTTATACAAAACTTTGATGATCGCTCTTCCAAACGAACGCACTTTGCATATAATTGCTCTTTTATAGTTATATACAAGCGGTAGCTCGCTATCGCCCTCCGGGCAGGTAGCAGTATATGTAGCAGTATATGTCACAGCTAGCTGTATATGTATATGTATATTGTATATATGTATATGTATATTGGTACTTAAGTATTATCGGGACTACCAAACTATTATCGGGACTATGTATTATGTATTTTTGTTCTCGTCATTTTTGTTTTCGAAGTACCTACATTCACTTGTAATAGACATTAAATAGCTCGTGCTCGGCCGCGGAGTGACCTAGAACCGGGAAACTTGAAAGAGTACATCGGCAGCTCATGCGCTATCAGTTGGTGGTGGTTGCAGAATTTTCAGATGTGCCGTTTAGGCTGTGCATGGTTCCGAAGAAAGCGGACGGACACACAGACACATTTTAGCTCAATAGTACAGTATATTGGACGAAAAGAGAGAATTTTAAATCTTTTTTAATATAATTTTTTAATATAATTCTCAGGGAACTCGGTAAAAGAACTTATGAACATAAGAGAGATGTAAGGGTTGGGAATGAAAAAAGTGCTGTACTTTGTCATGTCAGAGACTATAACCATGTAATAGATTTCAATAATTGCAACTTTGTTTTCAAATCTAATAATTATGTTAAGTGTAGAATTGTTGAATCTGGTCGTATAGGCTCTATACAAATTTTAATCTATCCAATGGTCAATTCTCTTTCAACAAAATTATATGTATAAAATTAAGAATTTTGTAACAGTACCCCTCCAAAAATCCTCATGTAACACAGGTACATCCATCAGACCAAAGCTGGGTCGGAAGGGTCACTTAACTATCTCCTGGTAAGAGGATGGGAAGGATTAGTCAGCTAATCCCTGATAATTACAGTAACTTCTAGGTGTATATAAACTATGTTCTCTGTTTATGCTGTCATTACCAATTGACAAGGGCTCGCGATGAGCCGAAACTGTAGTGATGATATATAAATAAAAATTTAAGTCTTCCTGAAGAGTGATTTCCTTTTTCATACTTCTTCGCGACAGTGCGTTATTTTACATCATACAGTATATATATATTGTATATATATATATATTTTTTTTTTCCAAAAAGATTTAAAATGTACCGGAATATATATATATATATATATATATATATATATATATATATATATGAAAATCATTTCACGAAAGTAACACGTGAATAATATTTATGATGAAAATAACCACGAAAGAAAAAGGAAACACAGGATGGTGCTCAAGCGCTTTCGTGGTCCAAGGATTCATGTTCCTCAGTGTTCCTGAGGATGTCATTAGACGAAAACGCTTGATCACCATTCTGTTTCCTTTTTCCTTCGTGGTTATTTTCATCATATATATATGGTGTAAAATAAACTTTTTACTATGGGGGGGGGGGGCCTAAGCTGGCCAGCCTACCAGGTCAAGCTCTATATAGCACGATTTCTCTTTCTAATGTGCGTTTAGTCCACGCTTTAGTTTTGACAGTGATGGGTGTTATTAACGATTGGAAAGATCATATACAAATGGCCGTATCCGTACCAATGCTTATCGTGAAGTAATGGAAGAAGGTGCGTCGTTTATTAATTGAAAGTGGATTGCTAAAAATGCAAACCGACGTGAATGGTGGGTTACAGACAACTGGTAAAAAGGAGTATGATTCATGTTATAGCGCTTTTGGTGGGGAAAACCCCAAAGTTCTCCCGAGAGACCAGGAAAATTGTGCTGCAAAGCTCGGGGAAGCGAAAGAGAAGCGACGCAAATGTTGCTCAGCAAATTTTAGCTGAGCGATGAAAGGTTGTTAGTAGACAACTAATTTAACTATGCCACCAGAGAGAGGGCCTTAAAACTTTCCAAGTGATACCAAAACCCATAAAGTTTGCATTAAACATGGATGATTGTGTATGGTTTTGTGACTATAGGCGTGAATGGGAGGGGGGGGGGTAATTTTCAACATTTAGCACCAAGCGATGAATATTTCATATGTATGAACCATGTGGCGACCAAATTTTCAGGACGATAGAGTGTGGTCATACTCTGTTGAAGATACCATTGATGAGCACTATCAAGAGCTCCGTAGTAATCGTGGGTGCATCGGAATTTTCATCTGTTTTACTGCATGGAAAATTATGTGGATCATCAAAAAAGGGCAGTCATGGGATGGTAAATATTCTCGAGCAAATGTTCTGCCGAAAGTAATACACTTTTCATCTGATCCTGAAAATATGTCAGATCCTGATGAAGTCGTGTTTCTACACGATGAACACCCCTTCCCAGAGAGCAAATCTTTCTCAAGATCTGATAATAAACTCCGGGATTGATTTCTTTGACAAAACGCAATGGCCAGCAACTCACCGGATCTGATGTTAGGATTGCAAAATGGGGATTTTATTAATAAATACAAAATAATAAAATTTATAATACTTAATTGGAAAACATAAGTTAGGTTTAATAAAGAGATTATAAAGTTAGGTAATAGGCCTCAGTTGAATTTAAATGAATACATGAGTTCTGGCACGAGAAGAGCCAGACAAGTTTAAACATGTTCATACGTGTTTAGGGACAAATTACTGTTCCACAAATAAGGAATAAGTTTAGCAGTCACGTGATATAACTCCTCCTTTTTCGTCCAATCCTGTATTCATGAATAGATTAGTGTTGAGATAGTACTTGAGATATATCAAAACAATTTAATCTTGTCAGATAGGTCAAATAAGTTAGTTAAATAATATGAAGCAGTTAGGAAGTCCTGAAACTTATAACGGGAAATGAATGCGAAATGAAAATCCCAAGTTCTGATGGGGGTTGGGGGACAGATTGAGGTGCGAGCGACATTGAATCGAGAGGAATTGTCGCCGAGAGTGGATCGTCCACCGTTCATCATAAAATTTATCTTGCCACTCCCTATCCACTTTGATTGTCTCCATCCGGCCGTGGGAAATGGAGGGCCGCGTGTAAGATGAACTCAGACGTAAATTAATTCAGTTCTCTCCTAGGACCAACTTTAAGAAATATTTTCGTAGGCCCTAGCCCTATTTTTCTCCCGCGCTAGGCCATATTATTTACTTCCTTAGGCCTATTTGAATTCCGATCAAAACCTATTCCCATTTATTAATTGTATAACGTAAGTGTAAAGATAATTTAATTTGTGAAAGAACATAAGGTTAAAATAAAAAAACTTCTTGGCATTTTTTAACAACAGTTAAAGGTAACTTCTGAAATTACTATAAAGATAAACAATGTTAGTGCCTTAGTTGAAATATTAAGTGAAAATAAATAATATGAAGAGAAAGACAACATAAAATGTCCGCGCTACCACATGAAGTGCAACTTCGTCACACCCACCGACGAACGGAGCAAGAAACGAATCATTTTCATTCGGGAGTCACCACGGGAAGGGACGTCAACCCGGGAGAGAAAGCCGAATTCAACACTGAACCCACCTGAACACCTAGGAGCGGTTATCAAAGAAAAAGTAGAAAATTTAATGAGCAAAGAACTCGGCGAAAACAGATATTGGAAGTAGATATTGAAGCGACACCTACGCGGAAACGTTTTGCAAGTAATGGAAGTTGTTACAGATCTTTTAAAAAATGTACAGCATTTACAAGCTATGCGCAAAGCTAGTAGTAGACAAACAAATTACTGATATAAGAAAAAATGTACGAGGGCCACTCAATATATTTTGCCCCACCTTTTTTTTTTCTTTCCAAGTTTCCTTGGAAGTTCCAGAAATTTTGTACACAAGTAGTTACATACCTTTTTTACAAGTTTTTATTTTTCCACATAGTCTCCATCCTTTTCTACGGGTTTCCTCCACCTCGAAACAAGGGCCTTTATTCTTTGCTGGTAAAAGTCCGCTGGGTTCCGCTGGAGCCACCTCTTAACCTCCTCAACAACCTCATCGTCACTCTAAAACTTTCTTCCACGAATAGCATCCTTCATTGGCCCAAACAAATGGAAGTCTGAAGGTGCCAGATCCGGGCTGTATGGAGGGTGGGTTAACACAGTCAAGCGCATTTTTGTGATGGCCTCTCTTGCTTGCAAACTGTTGTGTGGTGTTGCGTTATCGTGCAAAAGAAGGACGTCTTCCAGTTTTCTCTCCGGTCGAACGCTTTATACGTCTCTGGAGTCTCTGTAGGGTAGCAATATATGCGTCTGAGTTGATTGTTTGTCCTTTCTTCATAATGTCCACCAGAACCACCCCTTTCATGTCCCAGAAGATGGTTGCCATAATCTTTCCTGCAGAGGGAGCCATTTTGAACTTTTTCTTGCGTGAGGAGTCTGCGTGATACCACTCCATGGATTGGCGTTTTGTTTTAGGTTCAAGGTGGTGTACCCAAGTCTCATTCCCAGTCACAATTCGTGAAAGGAAGTCATCCCCTTCTGTCTCGTATCGAACCAACGACTCTGAAGCAATTTCTTTTCTTTGGGCTTTGTGATCTTCAGTCAGTTGACGAGGAACAAACTGTGAACACACTTTTGAGTACCCAAGTTGCTGAATTATCGTATTCACACTTCCTTCACTAATTCCTAGCTCCAGTGATAGCTCCTTGTATGTGACGCGCCGATTTGATCGAATGATGCTGTTAGCACTTTGCACAGTGTGAGATGTGACAGTCGATGCCGGGCGACCGGTGCGTGGCTCATTATCGAGGCTGGCTCTCCCTCTCTCCTGATCTCACACGTTTAGACCAGCGTCCAACTGTGCTTCGATCAACAACAGCATCTCCGTAAACATTTTGTAGACGTTTGTGAATATTTCCAGCTGTTTCCTTCTCTGCGGTTAAGAACTCGATAACAGCTCCCTGTTTACGACGCACATCACTGTGAGACGCCATTTTCGAAACTGCGTTAACCATCGGTTTTATACAAGGGCGTTTAAAAGCGGTTTTATACAAGGAGGGGAGGTTCAAACTGGAAAAATCCGGTTATGTGAAGCGCAGAAAGTTCAAACTTACAGCCCAAAAGACATTTCAACCCCATGGCCTATTAATTAGCTAAGAAAAAGGGTGGAGCAAAATATATTGAGTACCCCTAGTATTATTAAATAAAGCTTTAAAATGACATAAAGTCTGTTTTATTCTCATTGTAATTCGGGCTGTACCCCCTTAGAAAAGGTTTATTTATACCCTGTATACTATACATACAGTATAATATATGTACTCAGGTAGCACACTTACATCGATATAATATTGAAGAACGGATCAACCTCTTATTATTGAAACGATAATGACCTGCCAATTTCGAGACAGCAAACCAAATGACACATTTCGATATCGATATCAATATCGAAATGGGGTTCAAATTGAGTATTGATGGAAATTCGTTATTGAGTAGATACAGAAACAACAGTATATTCAAAAATACATTTTGGGAATGCTGAGTGAACTTTATTTTATTAACATATTGTTAATAACAGTATATCGATATTAATTTGTGAACTGCCACAAATATAAACCAAATTTTAATGATATCAGCCATACAGCAACAGTTGAGTGATCAACCATGTTACTGGGTGTGTATGTATAATATATATAATTATATATATATTCAGACATTTTTTTTTCAGTAAACAACTTTACCGACAGACAGATTCACCAGCTATGGGATACCCCTTAAGCCCCACACTCGACAACATCTTTTTCTGCCACCATGAAAAACCTGGCTACTTCACTGCCCCACCCACAAACCATACCTATATAAAAGATTTGTTGATGATACCTTCCTTCTCTTTTACAATACCAATCATGCTCCCCTTTTACGACTCTATCACCTCCAAAATACATACAGAACTTTACCACCTACTCACCCCTCTCTATCTCTAAATCAACTTCCAATCTGTATTTATTAATAAATATAACAATAGCATCAAATCATATTTCAGTCCTAAAAAAACTCCCTCAACCCCTTGTCTCGTCCACTGTCTACTCTTTCAACTGTATTTGCTGCAAAGCGAATTATATTGGTACCACTTTTCGCCACTATCAAACAAGAGAGGACGAACACCGCGGTATTTCTACCAGAACCTCATAACCATTAAATAAACCATCTAAGTCAGTTATAAGGGATCACAACCACTCATTACTTTCCACCAGTTTCAAAATTATTAACTCCTTATACCAACCAACCGACCTCCGTATCCTTGAATCCTACATATTCTTAATACAAAGCCAATCCTTAACGGCTACAGTTCTACCTTCAACCTGAGCATAGCGAAATAAACCCTCTTGCCTCACCACTGGAATCTTGCTACCATTCAGCTTAATTCCTGACCAAATCTTACCGAAATGAATAATCCACTGTCCAATATTTGGTCGAATCTAATAGTCAATTCTCCCACAATTTGTAATAACAACTTTCTATCGAACTTGGAAAGCCACTTTATACATTTACTGTTACCTTTATACTTTTATATAATATATTTTAACCATTTGTGTATATTTTAACTACGGCTTATTCTTTATTCTCTATATTTTTATATATATTCTTTGTTTTATTACAGTTAATCATATCGTACATTATAATAACTACTTTTTTATTTTTATCATCTCAGCATATCTTTGTTATAGCTTTTGTTTTCATTACATTTAATTAGTTTTCATTTATTTTACATCTTGGCCGCTCATTTTAACTTTTTTAACAGTGATGATGGAAATTAATTTTACGAAACGTCTGTCAATAAAACTTCAACATGTACCGTCTCTGCGTCCTCCTATTTCTCGCTCTATATATATATATATATAGTCATGGGAAAATGATCGAAAATGATTGAAAAACTGGTACCAAACTTCAAACTAAACCCAATTACCATTCAAACAACACTGGAAAATAGGAAAGGCAGGATGTATAGTGTTCCCAAATTAAAGGTCCGACAAGGGACCTCTTCAACCCTGAAGGAAAATAGCTTGTTTGTCAGGGGGCCAAGGCTTTTTAACCAGCTTCCTAAGGACCTGTAGTGAATACTCTTATTTTAGTTTCAAGATAAATGTTAATTTTACCGTCTTATTTCGGAATAGCTATAAATTCATTTTAAATTAGTTACCCATCATAATTCAATTGTAAACCACATTAATACTAATCTTATGTATACTGTATTATTTTATTGTATGTAAACATAATTAATTATATATCACAATTGTCAGTTAATTATTTATATTCAAATAATTATTTTAATCTAATACCATGTCCATTTTGCAAATAAATAATAGAAATCCAAGGGTTATATTTTCCATCCTTGGTACTGTCGCAGTTTCGCCTAACGGACTCAATACGGCTAGTGAGATAATCACTGGTTGGCACTTAACCAGCGGCAGTGCTTATGGCTACATCATCCAGGTTAACCTATACCGGATAGATGCGCTACGGTCCCAAGCCGTAGCTTGCCTAGGCCCAACGACGACGACGACGAAAACCAACAATTGGTGACCCCGGAGTTGGATTCCCCCCTTTTACCCGAACGACTAGGACTAGACTGTAACGTCGTTCGTGCCCATCACCCCCTTCACCCGAGCGACTAGGACCAGACTGTAACGTCGCTCGTGCCCTCTGCCCCTCACCCCTGCCCGTGCGCTCTGTGCCTGCGCTCGTCTCAACCTCCACTCCTTCGTTGGTAACTTGTCGTCTTGTTTGTACGTCAGCAAGCATAGGAGAAGATGCCTGACGACGCTGGTGCCATCTCCCACTTGAGCGTAAAGCTCCCCGTCTTCTGGCCGGGTGATCCATTTATTTGGTTCCACCAAGTGGAATCACAATTCAACTTGGGAAGGATCACCGCTAGCAGGACAAAATACGATCATGTTTTGTCCTCTCTACCAGCGAGCATCATCTCTGAAGTCCGTGACGTCATCGTGTCTACTTCCACGAGTGAGGACCCATACAACGATCTGAAGTCTGCCATCCTGTGCCGCACCACTGTCTCCGAGCGTGAGAAACTACATCAGTTAATCTCAAAAGAAGAACTTGGAGACCGTAAGCCCACTCAAATGCTGAGGGCTATGCAGTGCGCTCTAGGCGAACGCGCACAAACCTTCGATAAGGACATCTTTAGACAGTTGTTCTTGCAGAAACTTCCTCCATCAGCTCAGCGTGTCTTGGCCACTATGGATCCTGCTACTCCAGTTGATAAACTAGCAGAAACTGCCGACAAAGTAGTGGAGATTGACACAGCTCCGGTCAACAACGTGAACACACAATCGGAACTGGAGTTGAAAGTGAAGAGTTAAGTCAACAACTCAACCACGTTTGTTCTCTGCTACAAAATCAACGGCAAAGAAGCCATTCTCGGTCAAGATTTACGAAGAGGCATCGTTCGAGTTCCGGGAAGATCTGCTTCTACCACGAAATTTGGAAAGAAGGCTAGGAAGTGCATCTCCCCTTGCAATTTTTCGTCGGAAAACCCCAGCAGCGAGTCCTAATGGCGTCTAGTACTCGCACTGCCAACCTGTTATTCATAAAGGACAGGAACTCTGGTGTCAATTTCTTGGTCGATACCGGAGCGTCAGTCAGTGTATTCCCTCAAAAATCTGGTCATACGCACTCGGAATCTCCGCCTCTATACGCTGCTAACGGTTCACGCATACCCACGTACGGTACTCAGTCGCGTGAACTAAACTTGGGCCTTCACCGATCCTTCAAGTGGATTTTCATCTGTGCTCAAGTGCAGCATCCCATAATCGGCGCTGACTTCCTCCAGCATTTCAAACTCCTGGTGGATCTTGACAAGCGACGCTTATGCGACCAGGCCACACTGCTTTCTGTTCTTGCCAAACAGGTTGCCCTTCCGGACGCCTCGAACTCTGCACTTTCCCTCGTTCCCCCTAATTCCATGTACCAGTGCCTTTTCCAGCGATATCCAGGAATTCTTCAACCGATGCAGATGGGTGATACCATTAAGCACACCATTACCCATCACATTACAACAAAAGGTCCCCCTGTGTTTGCAAAACCCAGACGTCTTGCCCCGGACAAACTGAAAGCTGCCAAATCGGAATTCCAGCTTATGATAGATCTTGGGATAATAAGACCTTCCAAAAGCAGTTGGTCCTCTCCCCTACACCTGGTCCAGAAGAAGTCAGGAGACTGGAGACCATGTGGGGATTACCGGTTTTTGAATTCGACAACCATCCCGGACCGATATCCGGTACCAAATGTCCAAGACTTTACTTCTCTTCTCCACGGCAAATCTATCTTCAGTAAAATAGATCTCGTTAAGGCTTTCCACCACATTCCCGTAGAGCCTTCGGATATTCCCAAGACTGCAGTTTGTACACCATTTGGGTTATTCGAATTTGTGAAGATGCCGTTCGGGCTACGGAATGCTGCGCAAACCTTTCAGAGGTTTATAGATGAGGTCACCAGAGGCTTAGACTTTGTTTATGCCTACATCGATGATTTGCTTGTGGCCAGCTCAACGGAAGAGGAACATAAGGAACATCTTTCACTCCTCTTTCAACGCTTAGAACAATACGGTGTTACTATTAATGCATCTAAGTGTGTGTTTGCACAGCCAACCTTGGAATTTCTTGGTCACACGATTTCACAGCACGGAATTACCCCCCTTCAGGACAAGTGTGAAGTGATAAAAAATTACCCTATGCCAAATAATCAGCGTGAGTTACGTCGGTTTCTAGGTTTGGTAAATTATTACCACAAGTTCATTAAAAACTGTGCCAGTGTTCTTGCTCCTCTACACGCTATGATCACACACAAACGCAAGGTAACGAAATTGGTATGGTGTAGCGATAGTTTACAGGCGTTCGACAATGCCAAAAATGCTATCAATGGTGCATTGTCTCTGTCATTTCCTATCAGTGATGCCCCCTTAACTCTGACGGTCGATGCATCAGATGTTGCGATCGGTGGGGTGTTGGAACAAACCATTAACGGTCAACAAGCACCCATCGCGTTTTACTCGAAAAAGCTGCAGCCAGCCCAAACGCGTTATAGTGCTTTCGGACGTGAACTTCTTGCTATTTACTTAAACGTGAAGCATTTTCAACATTTCCTTGAAGGCCGAGAGTTTTGTGTTTTTACCGACCACAAACCTTTGGTCACTGTCTTCAATAAAAACAGCTGTAACCACTCTCCCAGAGTCATCAGGCAACTCGATTATATCTCGCAATTTACCACAGATATCCGCCACATCAAAGGTGTCTTGAACACTCCAGCGGATGCACTTTCAAGAATAGAGA
Organism: Bathynomus jamesi; assembly: GCA_023014485.1. Taxonomy (NCBI): domain Eukaryota; kingdom Metazoa; phylum Arthropoda; class Malacostraca; order Isopoda; family Cirolanidae; genus Bathynomus; species Bathynomus jamesi. Next base: position 836,288 of record JAJOZX010000314.1, on the reverse strand, counting down.
TTACTTCTGTTACCCTCAGCTCTACACTGTGGAATGCTATTGCACAGGATCAAGATAAGGATACGGAACTACAAGACCTGCTCAGAGAAGACTCCACTCACTCACTTTCCCTCAAGAAAATGAGTATGCCAGGATTGTCTGTGCCCCTCTATTGCGACGTATCAACAGCTGCTATTCGCCCTTATGTCCCTCCATGTCACAGACAAGCAGTCTTCACGGATCTTCATAAGCCCTCCCATCCTGGTATCCGTGCTTCGCAACACCTGGTTACCTCTCGCTTTGTTTGGCCCTCGATGCGGAAGGATGTCAAACATTGGACCAAAACGTGCCTTGCCTGCCAGCGTGCCAAAGTCCAAAGGCACACCAGGTCCCCCTTTGACGCATTTCCGCCCCCATCCCAGCGATTTGAGGTATTCATGTAGACATTGTTGGCCCTCTTCCAGTGATTCAAGGCCAACGTTATCTGCTCACCTGTCTCGACCGCTTTTCCAGATGGCCTGAAGCCATCCCACTTCCTGATATCCAAGCGGACACTGTTGCAAGAGCCTTTCTTCATGGATGGGTATCAAGATTTGATTGCCGACAAAAGTCATCACTGACCAAGGTCGCCAATTTGAGTCTTCGCTTTGGAAGAAGTTTACCAGCTTGTTGGGTACAGTACATGCGCATACCTGTGCGTATCATCCGCAAGCTAACGGCCTCGTCGAACGCTTCCATCGCCAGCTGAAGTCATCCCTTATGTGTCACGAAGACTCCCATTGGATGGATAAGCTTCCACTCGTGTTGCTTGGTATTCGCTCTGCATTTAAGAATGATCTGAAGACTACAGCGGCTGAACTAGTCTATGGAACAACACTGCGGCTACCAGGTGGCTACTTCACTGCAGGGGATAAGTCATGTGATCCTACGGAATTCGCTCAAACACTTTCCTCTCACATGCAGTCCCTTCAGCCTGTTCCCCCTCGATTGACTAGCCAACAGAACATCTTTGTTTCCCCAGCCCTCCAGTCTTGCACCCACGTTTTCGTTCGTGTACCTGTCCCAAAACGGCCTCTCCAATGTCCATATGACGGGCCCTATGAAGTTCTCCGACGTACGCGCAAATCATTTCTCATCCAGCGCGGTTCCAAGGTCGACAAGGTTTCTATCGATCGTCTTAAGCCTGCGTTTTTGGAATCAGCCTTAAGCGAGGTACATGTACCTGCCAAAAAGGTCCAGGGGAAATCTGTGTCGTTCGGAACTCTTTGAACTTCCTCTCTGGTGGGGGAGTGTGTAGTGAATACTCTTATTTTAGTTTCAAGATAAATGTTAATTTTACCGTCTTGAATTTCGGAATAGCTATAAATTCATTTTAAATTAGTTACCCATCATAATTCAATTGTAAACCACATTAATACTAATTTTATGTATACTGTATTATTTTATTGTATGTAAACATAATTAATTATATATCACAATTGTCAGTTAATTATTTATATTCAAATGATTATTTTAATCTAATACCATGTCCATTTTGCAAATAAATAATAGAAATCCAAGGGTTATATTTTCCATCCTTGTACTGTCGCAGTTTCGCCTAACGGACTCAATACGGCTAGTGAGATAATCACTGGTTGGCACTTAACCAGCGGCAGTGCTTATGGCTACATCATCCAGGTTAACCTATACCGGATATGCGCTACGGTCCCAAGCCGTAGCTTGCCTAGGCCCGACGACGACGAAAACCAACAGACCTGAGAAACGTTACAGGGGTCAAAGTTGAAATCTTCAAGAAAAGACTAGATGCCTGGCTCAAGACGGTATCAGATAAGCCGGGTGTACCTGGCTATGTACGGTGGAGAGCGCAAGAAAGCAACTCGCTCCTCCACCAAGCCAGGCCTAGAGGCGGGGCCACCAGCTTGACCTTCGTGTGAAGAGAGACCAACACACGGAACATCAACGAGGTATATAACGGGTGTGCCATAAAAAAAGGGTACATTTTAAAAGGCTATAAAATCAACATTTGTCATTTAATTTTAATAAAACTTCTACACAATAGAACATATGTATTTATCTATATGCAAACAAGTTTTCAGACTGAAATATTAAATAATTCAAATTCTATCAACATTTAACGAAAGAGTATGATGTTTCTACTTAACATGCAAAAATTATTAAACCTTTTTAATATTTTTTTATAAAAATAATTTTTAACGTAAAATTTACCTGAAATTATTAAAAAAATTGTTTGAAATGCTTTCCTTCCATTTCAATAACTTTTTTTATTCTTGGCTGGAATTCATCTATGGCTCGATTTACTTGTTCCTGTGGAAGCTCTTCCCATTTTTGAATGATGATCTCGCATAAATGAGCGACATCTTTTATCCTAGTCCTGTAGACTGTAGACCAAGAATAAAAAAAAGTTATTGAAATGGAAGGAAAGCATTTCGAACAATTTTTTTAATAATTTCAGGTAAATTTTACGTTAAAAATTATTTTTATAACAAAATATTAAAAAGGTTTAATAATTTTTGCATGTTAAGTAGAAAAACCATATCTTTCGTTAAATGTTGATAGAATTTGAATTATTTGATATTTTAGTCTGAAAACTTGTTTGCATATAGATAAATACATGTGTTCTATTGTGTAGAAGTTTTATTAAAATTAAATGACAAATGTTGATTTTATAGCTTTTTTAAAATGTGCCTTTTTTTTATGGCACACCCGTTATATATGAGGAGATCGGAAAGCAGTTCTCTCCTCCACCAGATTCTGCAAATGAGGCCAGGTGCTGCAGAGGGGTCGACCAAAGGCCAAAGGTCGATCTTGAACCGTCGTTCAAACCCTCATAAAGTAAGTATATATATATATATATATATATATATATATATATACGAGGGGAATCCAAAAAGTTTCCGGAAAAGTTTAATAATTCAATCATTTCAAATCAGAATTTAATGAATTCTTGTTTTGATATGAATTTGGACCTTCATACATATTAGGCCATGCTAAGACTTACACAACCTTGGTGACAGTGCTTTAAGACGGAGTTAAAAAGAACCCTATTTTTCATGGCAACGGAAATATCAAAATTCGAGTGGAGAGCTAACATTAAATTCCTAACAAAACTTAAATGGAAACGACCACAAATACTTGATGCCTTACGTGAAGTTTATGGAGATGAAGCACCTAAGAAATCAGTCGTTTATGACTGGATCAAAAGATTCAAAACGGGTCAAGAGGTTCTTAATGATAACCAAAGGAGTGGAAGGCCATCAACATCAATTAATGAAGAAACTGTTGCTGCTGTTCGGTCACTAGTCGAAAAAGATCGTCGAATTTCCTGTGAAATAATAGCCAATGAGGTGGGTATCTCTCGTGGTTCTGCTCATTCCATTTTGGTGGATACCTTAGAACTTAGCAAACTTTCTGCTCGGTGGGTGCCTAAAGCGTTGCGCCAAGAACAGTTTGACCAAAGGGCTAGTCTTTCTGTTGATCTTTTGAATCGAATGGAAGTTCATGAAGATTGTTTTATGCATAGACTTGTAACAGGGGATGAAACCTGGATTTATCAGTATGATCCGGAAAGCAAAGTTCAGTCAAAACAATGGCTCCCAAGAGGATCAGATGGTCCAATCAAATTTAAAGCAGAAAGATCAGCTAAAAAGGTAATGGCTACAATTTTTTGGGATTGTGAAGGAATAATTTTAGTGGACTTTCTTGAAGGACAAAAAACAGTCACCGCCCAATATTATGAAAATGTTTTGAGGAAGCTGAAAGATAAGCTTGTTGAAAAAAGACCTGGTAAACTTCATCGCGGGGTGCTTTTCCATCACGACAATGCACCTACTCACACTGCAAATGCCTCAAGAGCCGTGTTACGGGAATTTCGATGGGAAATCATACCTCACCCCCCCTACAGTCCCGATCTAGCCCCTTCCGACTTTTTTTTATTCCCAAAATTGAAGGATCACATAAAAGGAACGCGTTTCGACTCGATAGCAGATGCCAGAACAGCAGTTTTGAGATGGTTTCAGTCGAAAAACTCTGAATTCTATAAAAATGGATTGGAACGCTGGAAACATCGCTTAGAAAAGTGTATAGAGATAGGTGGGAATTATGTCGAACGTTGTTGAGCATTCCTAAACGTATATCCTCTTTTGTTTTCTTTTATTAAAGTTATTTGACCATTCTGGAACTTTTATTAAAGGGTTTTTGTATTAAAGCTTTTTGAATTTTCCGGAAACTTTTTGGATTCCCTACGTATATATATATATATATATATATATATATATATACTGTATAGTCTAGGGTGGTCCAAGAAATAAAAGTTTTATTTTTGTACTTCCTTAAGGCTGCCCTTGTTTGAAATCATAAAAGCATAATTGCTACAAAAAATGAGCTCATTCCGACTATATTTAGAGGTCGCTACAAAATTAATAATTTTTTCTTAAATGAACAAAATAACGAAATTTGACAAAAGAACATGCAAATGGCTTTTAATTCTGTAAAGACGCTTTAGGGGGTAGAAAACGTTCGTCGATGGGTCTCAACAATGCGGAGAAGGAATTGTTTTTGCTGCTCATCTTTGGTAATAGTCCGGTTGCACGGGGTGGGAACCCTGCATTGTTTGTTATAAAGCAAATCTTGACATATTTTGAAAGCTTATACCATTCAAGAATCCATCGGGTGTACACCTGACCCCCGCTTGGCTTTTTCAATATGGCCACCATTTTCGAAGATGGCCGGCGAAACTGAAAAATCCCATATCCTGGTCAATACTTGATGGATTTTGATGATCTTGGTGTCATTTCTAGGAGTTTTTAGGATGATGAATCGATTTGGAGGGGTTGCAGATACTTTGGGAGTCGTTTTGACCCACATTATTCAATACTCAAGGTCATTGGAGGTCAAACGCCCCCCAAAATAAGGAATATCCCATATCCCGGGCAGTCGTGGAGATATTTTGGTGATCTTACTGTCGTTTTTATGGTTTTGAGCGAGACTGAGTAGTTCTATAGGTACATGATAACAGTAGGATATCATTTTGCAACTCCATGGGTCAAGTCAAGGTCATTTGAGGTTAAAGTTTGGCCTTGAAATATGATAATGCCACAGTTGACATCACTATTTGCTTTATTTCAGTGACAATTTCTACAATCTAGCTAACTGCTGAGCACTTAACATCTTTTCTGCAGATAAAACCAGATCATAATGCTTAAATGACATAACCCACATTATATGGACATGGATATTCGGATATAAACCACAATTTATGCTGAAGTGCAGGGCACATGCATTCTATGGAAGGTTGCAAAGCTACAAGATATGACCTCGTAAGCAAAACAAAGCTCACACCTAGCTGGGGGATTGGCATTGGCAACTTTGATGCAGCTATTCACATTAGGTAACCATTTATTGGGGGCAAATATCAAAAGACATGGTTGTGTCAGGATCGTCAGGATCATCAGTCTGCTCTTCGTTTGCGTTTTGGGTCAATGGATTGTTGCAATCCAAGCCGCTGCCACATGCACAGAACATTGTGCAAGGGATTCCGCGTCCCATGCAGCCGCAGCGACTCCCCGTGCATGCTGATTGTGATTCACACCCACATCTGATTAGCTTCAGAACTTCATCTGGTGCTAAGCACACTCCTTCACCAACTGTTTTTGGGATGAGAACTCTGTTTGTTTCGTCTCTCTCCCACCCATAATGCACAGGATCAAGTGGTGGTGAGTCACACTTTAGTGCATCGAGCCAGTTCGCCACAGTGTAGTGGGCTCTGAGCACATTTTGATGAAAGCTTCAGTTGTTGGTGGTATAGAACATAGTTTGGGTGCAGCAGTTCCCGACTTCCCTGTCTTCTGGGTGTCCGGACAACTGCCCCCTGGACAACCGCCCCCCGACAATTGACCCCCGACAACTGCCCCCCGGACAATTGCCCCCGTAGGACAATCGCCCCCCGATTATTGCCCCCCATAAGTAAATAAAAATTAAATAGAAATTAAATTTACGTTTAAAAAATGGCAAGCTAAAACAATATTTAACAACATTATTGCCAATTCTTGCTTAATTTTGCTTGTAGCCTGAAAAAAAATTATATTTAAAAAGTTAGCAATATTTAACAAAAATTTGTCCAATTATTGCTTAATTATTTATAATAAAATTATGAAGTTTAGCTACTTAATTTTATTTAAACAGTTGGCAAGACTTATTGTATTTCATATATACTATGGATTAATTAATTATATTTAAACAGTTGGCAATACTTATTGAAAGGTCGTTTTGAAAGTCATAGTTGGTGGTTAGGTTAGGTTAGGTTAGGCTTGGTTAGGTTTGGTTAGGTTAGGTTAGGTTTGTTTTTTATAAATATTAATAAATTTAATTCCTATTTAATTTTTATTTACTTATGGGGGGCAATAATCCGGGGGGCGATTGTCCTACGGGGGCAGTTGTCCGGGGGGCGGTTGTCGGGGGGCAATTGTCCGGGGGGCGGTTGTCCGGGGGCAGTTGTCCTAGCACCGTCTTCTGAGCCCATACTCGCTGACGACACTCAGTAAGAGATGAGGATTTCTTATCCCCATAGCATGCAACAATGAACGCTGTTACCTCTTTCTCGATATGGTCAAAGCATGCATCAAAGGACCCCAGCTTGTCTAGCTTCCGACCTTTCTTGGCTGTGGCAATGGCAGTGGCTTTGCTGATGCCATGTATTGCTGCAACTGTGTCACAACCACTCAAAGCGTGTAGTTTGAGGATTTGTGGGATGATGTCTTTGTGCTGGGTTACAGTTGCTCGGATGTCCCCTGATTTTCTCTCACGCACTGGAGACTCCATAATCATGGGACAGCCTATTTTCTGTGTCATCACAAATGATGGAGATGCGGGCATCAGAATCTTTCTCAGCTTGTGCGATAGCGTGTTGTGTTATTATCACGTCAGCCTCTTCATGAGATGATGAGAGCTCCAATGCTGCTCGACTCCTGCCTCGCACAATGGAAGTCGGTATGGTCTGCCATCCTGCAAGCACTAGCTCATGGTCTTGGGTTACAGTTGCGAGATACTCACTGTCAGCAAGGATTTGCTCACAGAGCAGCCTGTTTAGTTGCTCCTTGTTCGCGGTGCACGTGAGAACAGCGTCTCTTGTAGGCAATGGGGTGTTGAGGTCCAGCTTGTGAACTCTGCTGCTCTTGCTTCTCATTGCTCGAGTGCTTGATTTCGGAGAGAAATCATAGTAGCGATCAAAACCTAGTACTACAGATGCATGAGAAAGATGTTTCGGTAGCCATACTTTGAAGGTTTGGATAAATGTAGCAACTGTGCCACTAGCAGGCCAGTCGACTGTCCACAAACAGCTGACACATCCATGATAACAACTGTTGGTCGACCCCATGTTCGAGAGGATGTTTCCACTCCCAAGTTCTGCTTCAATGCGGACTTAGCTGCAGTTCTCATTAAGCCATCTGGTCGGAACAGTGCGGGTGGGTATGCCGCAAGCTCTGTTGAGAATACATGGGTCAAGTCAAGTTCGCGTTCGCTCATCAGCAAACCGATGACGCGTGCATAAATCGCTTCTTGGTCCATAACCAAGTGGGCACCCACCTTGATATGTTTCGTTTTACTTACAAAGGTGATGACATGCTTGGAAATGGTGCCATAAAAGCCTTGTGGCCATGATGACTCGTACTGTGCCAGTTGCGTCTTTCCAATACTAACAGCTCTATCGGCATTGGCATCTGGAGATGCAAGCTGCCCTGTCTGAATATTGTATAAGTTGCCTCCTGGATGTGACTCTGGATCCATTGGGTCCATGCACTTAGAAAGGGAATCATGAAGTGATTGGCGATCTTCTCCATCATGTTTGATGCGACCTCCTGCCTCCTCTTTGTGGTACAGATTGAATGTTTCTAGGTGCTCACTCATATCTAGGAGGTCAGCAGTCAGACTCACACGAGCATTGAGGCTGTATACCCACGTGGCCATCACTTGTGGATTTTGGGTGTTACCAATGACACCACTAGGGCCCTTCCCACGACGCATCCAGGTACTCTCCAGGAACTGGTCGGTTGGCACCCCATTCCAGAGTCCATCCATGTGATGCATAGAACCCTCTCCTCTCATAAATGCATCTAAGACTTCTTCAGGTAATCAAAATAAGGGGAATAATTAGACATATTGGAATTCACCTTACCATGGGGAAAATAATCTCTAATTTCATTTTAAACCCTATAGAACTACTCAGTCTCGCCCAAAACCATAAAAACGACAGTAAGATCACCAAAATATCTCCACGACTGCCCGGGATATGGGATATTCCTTATTTCGGGGGGGGAAGGGGGGCCTTTGACCTCCAATGACCTTAAGTATTGACGAATGTGGGTCAAAACGACTCCCAAAGTATCTGCAACCCCTCCAGATCGACTCATCATCCTAAAAACCCCTAGAAATGACACCAAGATCATCAAAATCCATCAAGTATTGAGCAGGATATGGGATTTTTCAATTTCGCCGGCCATCTTGGAAAATGGTGGCCATATTGAAAAAGCCAAGCGGGGATCAGGTGTACACCCGATGGATTCTTGAATGGGGTGGTATAAGCTTTCAAAATATGTAAAAATTTGCTTTATAACAAACAGTGCAGGGTTCCAGTAAAATCAAGGTCTGTGCTACCGGACTATAAGCGTTGTATTGTACCGTTCAATAAGAGCAACCGCTCTCTCTGCAGAGACATTGACAACTTTCATCTTCAATGCTCTTTCTTTCAACAACTCGTAGTTGTCGTCACTTGGCCAATCACTTGGTGGTTTCGAAAGAAACTTCAGCAATCTTCTTTCCGTTTTTATCCAGTACATCGAAGAGCTGAGCCGTCTTCTCGCTGACGTAAGTTTCCAATAGGTTTTCTATTTTGAACAGCTTTGATTCGAGGCGCTTCAGACCTTTCGCTTTTGCAGGATGAGATAATTTTTTAATCATATTTTCTTTTACTTTGCTATCCAACCCATCGTCAAAACATGACAGCCCAATCAGCTCTTCCGAGAAGTACCAGAGATGTCTCTTAAATGCCTTGAGTGCAATTTCAGCCAAAACCCAGTTTGGATAAGTCTCCATAACTGTTAGAAAAGCTAGGTCGTTTCTAGTTGCCCTCACTGCCAAGGGTGCTTCATGTCAATATTTACTATAAACAAGAACCACAAAGAGAGAAAAATCTTTCAGACCCCTTTTTTCATGAGCAGTAAGTTTCATTTGCTCCTGGAAGAGAAAGATCTTCAAAGCATAGGTAGCTTTTGTCATCCAGCGAGCCTGATGAAAAGCTCCTGGAGCTCTGATGTTGTACTTCTTAGGCAAACTTCCTCCCAGGAAAATTAGAGAAAGATGAAGGAATTCACTGTAGTCATCTCTTGAGAAGCTGCTGTTCTGAAGAGCGTCAGAGAGGTACTGTATCATCTCTTGACAAAGTTCCCACAAGTTTCCTTCAGAAAGTTCCATTCCTGCTGATATAAAGTTTTCTTTATTGATAACTGGTTATTGTGCCATGAATCGATTAAACAATGAGACTTGTGGTCCTTTCGAAGGTTCAAGAATACTAGAAAATACGTTAGCCAAAACGACTTCAGACACATGATGACGACATGCTATCCACGTCAGAGACCTACATCTCTCTCTATCAGGGTACAAGCTCCATCAAGTGAATCAAGTCAGTGCTTGATTCAAGGTCACTCAACCCAAGACGAATTAATATGTGGGTTTTGTACATGTATAATTTTGTATATTGTGTGTCCTTTGCAGCTATCTCTCGCAACCTATATATATATATATATTAACCCCTCCGTCTATGGCCTTGGTTGGTTCGAAGTCGACGGGGGTTCTGGTTAGGTGGCAGCAACGGATTTGTTACTCGCAGTAGTTTCTTCTATACTACTCTCCGAGTTCTTCTTATACTCGATCGGAGGATTCTGTAGAGCTCTCTGAAGGTTCCCCGATGCTCCTTATAACGTACTGGAAATTATGTTTCTCTATTTAAGACTAAGTTCTCTGAAGGTTCCCCGATTCTTCTTATAACGTATCGGGAAATTATTTTTCTCTACTTTATTGACTGAGTTCTCTGAAGAGAGCAAGGCTCAAAGGAGAAGATAAAAACTTTCTTTTACTGTAATTTACTGCTAAAATGTACACTGTACAGGTAATGCTCAGCATCTAAGTTAGATTAGACTTTTACAGGGGGAGAGGTTCGACCTCTTTTGACCATGGCTCAGGCCGGAATTTAAAAATGAGGAGGCCCTCGGCCTCCTCGACGAGGGCTCCAACCTCCTCGCTGAAGGGCTGCTAAGACAGGAGTGATTCAATTTACAATGCAAGAATTAAATAAGTCTAAATTTTGGGGGAGTGCAGTTGAAGGTTAAGTTCCCCCCTTTAACTGGAGATCTAAATACTTCGTGGACGTTACCATAATTTAAACATATCAGAATTTTGAAAGATTCCAAATAAAACGAAAAAAATAAAAAAATAAAAAATAATAATAATATCGCCGAGTATGCATTCCTAAATGGCGACATAATGTCAGAGTAGTACATTGAGTAAACCCAAGTACATCACTGAGTACATTGTAATTTTGGTTTATTACAACTATGATTATAATTACCAATTAATTCACATTCGCTTAATATCGTTAATTACAGTTTCATTAAAGTACATTAATTACATCATATTAAATTATTACAGTTAATTACAATTAAACAGTTAACTATAGTTTTACAATGTTTCATATTTATAGACAATTAGGATGTTAGGAGTATAACACAAAGTACATGGGCATATACTGTATACACATATATATATATATATATATATATATATAACATAACACATAATAATGTTTTATAGATTAGAAGCAAGCAAGAGAGGTGATTTCGTATTCAGATGCCCGCTTTTGGCGTCGTCATCGGAATTCGAACACTTGCGTCAGCATGAACGAGTATCTTGCGAGAAATTAAATAATTAAAAAAATAAAAAGTATATATGTGAACGTACTTACATGTACGGTAACTATGTACGTCATCAGTGGACATGTACGAATGCATAAAGTTTAGTACACATATCGGTAGTCACACAATAGGTTGTGTGCGTGATATATAGACGGGCACGAGTAAACACGGACTGATATGTCAATAGGGCATAGGTAGACAATAAAAGATAATGGAAATAAAAGATAGCGGTCAAGAAAGGAAATGGACGTATGAATGAACAACATATAAATAATAATATTATGTTAAAGAATTTACCATACATTGAATACTAAAGATATCCAAACTTGCATTATGCGAGTTTGGTCCTTATGTAAAAATGAATATTTTAATATAAAGATTATATAAATATAAGAACTGTATGAATATAATGAATATAAAGATTTTAATTAATATAAGGATTTATATAAAGATTATATAAATACATGGATCAGATTAACATGAGGATTTATATAAATATATGAACTATACAGGAATTATTCATTGTTCATTTTTACACACACACACACACACACACACACACACATATATATATATATATATATACATACTCGCACATATGCACACGTACACACGTACACAAGGAATTACCCAAATCAACGTAATTCTAGTATGAAAAATGTTCAATTTGTAGCGACCTCTATATCTGCTCCAATTTGCTCAAAATTTTGTGTGAGTGTTACTATTGCATAGTGTAACAAGAGCAGCCTTAAGGAGATTGCCATTTTAAAGTTTGAAGTTTTACCATACTATCTTGGACCATCGTACTGTATACATATGCTACAACTCCGAATGGCCCCCTGAGGAACTATTATGTTACACACAGACCGTGCATGGAACAAGGAACTCCTCTGGAAAATTAAATCCACTATAGTCCAAATAAGTAATGGTAAATGACAAATACTATAGTTTTTCTTTTTCATGATGAAAGCCCAACGTGGGCAACGGGTCACTCACAAAGAGACCCAAAAATATAGCTTCCCTCAACAGTTATCGGCTAAACAGATAGGACCCAGCTTTGAAGCAGGGTCTAAGGTTTAAAGCTTCCTGGACCGCTACATTCAGAACCTCGATATACGCAAGAAACTCGTTGCATTTACGTCGGATCGAATACATCAAAGAAAAAGGGTAACTACTGTATATTGAGGTTCTGAATGTAGCGGTCCAGGAAGCTTCAAACCCTAGATCCTGTTCCAAAGCTGGGTCCTATCTGCTTAGTAGATAACTGGTGAGGGAAACTATATTTTTGGGACTCTTTGCGAGTGACCCGTTGCCCACGTTGGGCTTCCATCATGAAAAAAAATATATATCTAGTATTTGTCATTTACCATTACTTATTCGAACTATAGTGCATTTAATTTTCCCAAAAGAGTTCCTCGTTCCATGCACGGACTGTGTGTGAATATATATATATATATATAATATATATATATATATATATATATATATATATCTTTCAATATTATTTAACCGCGTAGGTGTTAAACTGAGCAGAAATTCTTTTAAAAAAATCAATGCAATTACCTTAAAAGGCCCCCCTAATTATTTTAATGTAGAAACGGAAAATAATTTATTCCTCTATTTAAAAATTTATATTATTATAAATATAATTCTAGAATTTGTTTGGAATTATTTAAGCTCAAACTAATTTTATGCTAATTATCTGGAAGGAAAGATTTTTTTTTGTTTTGTTTAGTGAATGCCATATTTTAATTGTGCTTTCTGTACGCGTTTTTATTCGTTAAATTATAGTGGAAGTCATTAACGTGTACACCTGAACCTCCGAACCTCTGAAGCTCTAATTTTCTAACGAAAAAAAAAATTTCCCAGAATGCACAACTGAAGTTCGCCACGCCCCCTTAATTGTACTGTAATTGGTTGAATTACTTCCGTCATGAATTTGAGAAGGGGTTTTTTTTTTTGGGTTTTTTTTTAGCACTCGACGGCTTTTTGAAAAATTTGGAAAAACATTTAGTCTCAAGCTTAGTGAACATAATTTATTGTTATAGTTGGCTAACGTAGTTTTAGCTTACTGATGAAATATTACGGATAATATGTACCGCATGTGTTATAATAATTAACGAGGAGGGCCAGAAACTGGCACAACGCTCATTAAGACTGATGCGCCCCATCGCGCTAATAATTATTCAAGAGGGGCAGACTGGCAAAGCTCTTCGGAAGATTAATGCCACCCATTGCGCTAATCAAGATTCAGGAGGGACAAAAATGTCAAGACGCTCAGGCCAGTTAATGCGTCTCATTGTACTAACTCCTGATTATTATTATCTTCAGTTTTTACATACAAATCCCCAACTATGAGCGCTGGGGATATGCACACAATATAACTCATTTCTGAACCCTATTTTACAACATGGAACTTCCATTAAAAATTGTCCTTAGCCTAAATTTTTAATTTAAAGTTAATATTTTATGAAAATAAACTATTAATGTTAAAAAACAGGCAACATCCAGAACACATTTCTCCACCTTGCGGAGTGACTGTGCCCCCGGGGCGCCTAAGGCCGACCATGGATAAGGATAAGGAGCCGGCTCAACCAAACCGGTACCAGCAGCTGGGAGCGAATTCAGAACCTCACCATGACCACTGAGCTACCGGAAGCTCAATTATAAATACTTTTCGTTTATTTACAATTTAAAACCGCGTCAGTCTTTTCATTATAAGGTTTAAACTCGTCTTGCTTTAAAATTATGGAACGTATGTAAGCCTAAATCAACACAACAGAAATATCTCTTATTGGTCAACAGGAAACCCGATTTCGTTTTATTTATAAGCGAATTAGAAAATTCAGGAGAAAGAGTTATTTGAACGTTTGATTACCTTATGATCCCCATAAAATGAGGATCATACGCACAAATCATAGCAATGAAATAACAATACAAACAAATCTTGAATTCGGACTGATGGGGTTTCACCCCCTAAATGAAATTTTACTTTTAGACTTATTGATTAACCGGATCACCTGAAGATCAGGGCCCCCAGCCTTCTTTAGTTAGCTTTATAAAGCTAACTAACGAAAATATCACGACCTAACCTAACCAATCGTCAAGGGCATACAGTTGACTTAACGTTTGGCTAGGTTAGGTCGTGATATTTTCATTAGTTAGCCTTATAAGGCTAACTAGAGAAGGCTGGGGGCCCTGATCTTCAGGTGATCCGATTAACCTTCGTAACATTAAAGAAAACATTATTTTGTTAAAATAACATTATAATAACATTTATAGAAAGTTGTTTAACGTTGTTATATTAAAAAAAATAATTACTAACCCATTATTGACTCTAAAAACATAGATGAAGGACCTTCTTAATTAAATCTAAATTCGTATTAATGGCAGACCCATTGCTCTAGACAGGTCCACTAATTTAAATCAATGGCTGAAATTATCGTCATCAGAAAGCGAATTTAATCTTTCTTTTGATCCCGGTTGTACGGCCGTTAAATCCTTCTGAAGATCCAAACGGGCTTTTAAGCGGAAAATAGCTGAATAACGGATTAACAGAAATCCATGAACAGAGGGTTAGACAGATGGCGCGGCTCTTGCTGTTTAGGACGGCGTATGACAGAGTTTATGCGAGAAGGATCATTGCTTTTGTGAGCCAGTTGACAGTCGTAACATTGTTTTCAAAACAGCGATTATTGCCTAAATTATATAATAGTTTGTTTACAATTGTATTATATTTGTAAAAAATATAGAAAATACTTTAGATGTAGCTTTCAAGCCATGGTGAAATGAACATTTACTTAAATACAAAAATTAATTGGCTTTTGTGAAAGTAGCTGTAGGCAAAATTTCGTAGCTAGAATGTGGTTTGGAATGTGTAGCACCAAATTTTCAATGTTGCGTTCAGTTAATTATAACTAATTTTCATCCGTAAGGGATTTTATGGAAGCATTGCTGGCGATTAGTACATATAATTGTGAGCTGACAGAAAGTTGATTGCGAATTTTCTGTTAGATTTAACGTTGTTGCCGTGAACTTCCTCCGCCCCATTCTTGGAGGATGGAGGAGGGAAGGGGAGAGTGGGAGAAGACATGTTCAAACTCGGTCGGATTACCCGTCTTGACGATTTTCTAATTTCTGTAACAATTTAACAATAAGAATGTATGACATTAAATTTTCATACCATACCCGTAAAAATTACCTCATTCTTAAGGGCAGGGTATCAACCCTTTTCAAACGATTCCCAATTTCATCTTAAGGATTTTTACTTCGGGCGTGGGTTAAGTTAGGTTTAAATAACTGAAGTTAAAGTTAGGTTAGGTTAGATTAAATGTGTAATTCTCAACTCGAAATTTTTTACTTTTCGGACCGCGAATGAAGTGAAAATGAAATAAAGCTGAAAGTAAACTATTTAATATTTTAAAAACTAAAACAATCTTTTTAAGTTTCTGTCAACATAAACATTGGAGTCCTATATTCTTCATGTAGGACTGTATCCTTACTCGCATAGATTATAGAGATTCATACGGTCCGTGTATGTACATTCAATATTTGTGGGGTCAGTATCCATGGACAGTGCCAAGACTTTATGCCCAGGAAATTGTATGTATCCCATGAATAGTAAATACATTCAGAAATGTCAGTCGCTCTAATAGTAGAAACCGGATATTGACGAATATCATAAACCGAAAACAAATTAAGAGTATAGAAGAGCGACCAAACAACAAATTCTAAAATTTTATCAACGAGAAACGAGTTACAACTTATATCGAGGGCCACTCGATATATTTCGCCCCACCTTTTTTTTTCTTTCTAAGTTTCCTTTAAGTTCCAGAAATTTTGTTACAAGTAGTTACATACCTTTTTTACAAGTTTTTATTTTTCCACATAGTCTCCATCCTTTTCTACGGCTTTCCTCCACCTCGAAACAAGGGCCTTTACTCCTTGCTGGTAAAAGTGCGCTGAGTTCCGCTGGAGCCACCTCTTAACCTCCTCAATAACCTCATCGTCACTCTGAAACTTTCTTCCACGAATAGCATCCTTCATTGGCTCAAACAAATGGAAGTCTGAAGGTGCCAGATCCGGGCTGTATGGAGGGTGGGGTAACGCAGTCAAGCGCATTTTTGTGATGGCCTCTCTTGTTTGCAAACTGTTGTGTGGTGTTGCGTTATCGTGCAAAAGAAGGACGTCTTCCACTTTTCTCTCCGGTCGAACTCGCTTTATACGTCTCTGGAGTATCTGTAGGGTAGCAATATATGCCTCTGAGTTGATTGTTTGTCTTTCATAATGTCCACCAGAATCACCCCTTTCATGTCCCAGAAGATGGTGGCCATAACCTTTCCTGCAGAGGGAGCCATTTTGAACTTTTTCTTGCGTGGGGAGTCTGCGTGATGCCACTCCATGGATTGGCGTTTGTGTTAGGTTCAAAGTGGTGTACCCAAGTCTCATCCCGTCACAATTCGTGAAAGGAAGTCATCCCCTTCTGTCTCATATCGAACCAACGACTCGGAAGCAATTTCTTTTCTTTGGGCTTTGTGATCTTAAGTCAGTTGGCGAGGAACAAACTGTGAACACACTTTTGAGTATCCCAGTTGCTGAATTATCGTATTCACACTTCCTTCACTAATTCGTAGCTCCAGTGATAGCTTGTCGTATGTGACGCGCCAATTTGATCGAATGATGTTGTTAGCACGTTGCACAGTGTGAGATGTAACAGCCGGTGCCGGGCGACCGCTGCGTGGCTCATCATCGAGGCTGGCTCTCCCTCTCTCCGATGATCTCACACGATTAGACCAGCGTCCAACTGTGCTTCGATCAACGACAGCATCTCCGTAGACGTTTGTGAATATTTCCAGCTGTTTCCTTCTCTGCGGTTAAGAACTCGATAACAGCTCTCTGTTTACGACGCACATCACTGTCAGACGGCATTTTCGAAACTACGTTAACCATCGGTTTTGTACAAGGAGGGGAGGTTCAAACTGGAAAAATCCGGTTATGTGAAGCGCAGAAAGCTCAAATTTATGGCCCAAAAGACATTTCAGGCCCATGGCCTATTATTTAGCTAAGAAAAAAGGGTGGGGCAAAATATATTGAGTGCCCCTAGTACACCTGTAAATATAATGGCTCACATCTTTCAAACGCAGAGTGTCTAGGTATCTCGAAAACCGCGGACCTTGATTTTGGCTCTCTTCTTCTTCTTCTTCTATGGGAGAGGCGCTTTTGCGGGCATTTGCCCTTGGCCCCTCCTTCCTGCATAGAAAAAAATTATTTCGCAGTACACTGCCGTACAGGTTTTTCTTTAACAGTACATAATACAACTTTCGCAGTAGAGTTCAAATTTAAATTCAAACTTGAATACATTTTCTTTCATTCTCGCAATCGTAAAAAAATACGAAATGTCCACGAGTCTTTGAGAGACAGATGTAATCCATATATAACACCAAACATTTCCAGCAATTTCAAAAGAAAGAATGAACTCTAGGGGAAAAGAAAAAAAATATTCAGGTCTCGTTGGCTGTTTGGGGGGGGGGGGGGGGGGGGGGGCTGCGTTTTCATATTCCACGGTATTGTTATTTTCTTTCCCAATTTCAGTGATCTCGTAGCAGTGACTTCTTTTATGGTCTACAATACTACCATTCTTCCAGCCTCGAAAAACGTTCAAACGAGCTTCGGTATTACAATATGTAAACAGAAGGGGAAAAAATTTCAGTTATACGACCTCATAATTCAGGAAACCTAACCACTATAAATATCTTATTTTTTTCTTCTCCCTTGTAAAAATGTAGATATATATATATATATATATATATATTTACTTATTTATTTGTTAACTTGTTTATTTTTACTTATTTTATTATTTTTTCTTGAATAAAAATCTTTAAAAAAGAAAAAAAGAAAAAAAGAAAAAAAGAAAAAATTTTGCCCAAACGCCGAACTAAGGAAATCCCGTTCGTGAAGTTATGAAAAATATATTTTTACGTTTCATGGTAAAAAAAAAAAAAAAAAATATCTCTTGACCGTCACAATTTTATTGTTATTTTTAAAATTTATTATTACTGCGTTTTTTTATTTTATTTTATTTATTTCATTTTATTTATTTATTTACTTATTTAATCCTCTTTCCCCTCTCATCGTATATAAATTCTCTCTCTCTCTCTCTCTCTCTCTCTCTCTTCTCTCTCTCTCTCTCTCTCTCTTTCTCTCCACTTCTCGAAAAATATTCGTGATAACTTTTAGAAGAACTTTCTTCGATTGGGTTTTTATTGGATTACTGAATGAGAGACTTTGTTTGGTGTGCAAATATATATATATATATATATATATATATATATATATATATGTGTGTGTGTGTGTATGAGCGCGCGCGGATTCGTGTATGTGCGTGTATGCGTGCCGTTATTTGTATAGCACACACCTACGCGCGGTACACGTACGCAGTGTCTATTTATTTTTTGTCCGGGAAGAGGTTTAATTACAGTATATATGAATAAAAAATAAATGTCTCTATTGTTGTGTGCGTTCAGAGGACGTTCATTAAAAAAAAATCACTTGGAGGGTATTCATTAAAAATTCATCCATTTGAAGTCATTTATTGAAAAACTTTCTTATTTGGAGAACGTTCTTTGGAATATCATTAAATTCATTGGAAATTTGTTCGTTTGGAGGACGTTCATTAACAAAAAATATTTAATTGAAGGACAACCATTTGAAAATTATTTATTTGGAGAACACATTTAAAATTGATTTATTTGGAGGACATTAACTGAAAATTCACTTATTAAGGAGGACGTTCATTAAAAATTTATTTATTGGTAAACCATTCACTGGAAAAGCATTTATTTAAAGGATGTTAATGAAAAATTCATTTATTTGGGAGGCATTTACGAGGAGATTGTAATAGTAGGAGGAGAATGTAGACGCCAATCGACCAAGGATGTACTCCGGGGTGGATGTTAGGCTGGAGACAGGGAGTGTTGGAACTCCCGTTTCTCGTGTCACTGTCCTTCTTAGCTGATCTTTCTCCGTGTCTCATCTACCCTGTGAGCAGTCCAGCATGTTCTCAAACACACACTTCTCCTTCTATTCCTCACTACATATACATGCATCTTACACACTACACAACCTTTTCAAAATTTATATTTAAAAAACTAAAATAAAAATGGCATAATTGAGCCTTGGAGACCTTGTTTTTGGTTCTCTCCATCTTCTGTGGAGGGGTCACTTTTGCGGGCGCTCGCCCTTAGCCACGTCCTTCCTACATTAAAAAAATTAATAAAAACTTCATAGATTTTGGAGAACACTCATTCAAAATTCATTTATCTGGAGAATACTCATTGGAAATTCACTTATCTGGAGGACACTCATTCAAAATTTATTTATCTGGAGAATACTCATTGGAAATTCACTTATCTGGAGAACACTCATTCAAAATTTACTTATCTGGAGGACACTCATTCAAAATTCACTTATCTGGAGAACACTCATTGGAAATTCACTTATCTGGAGGACACTCATTCAAAATTTATTTATCTGGAGAATACTCATTGGAAATTCACTTATCTGGAGAACACTCATTCAAAATTTACTTATCTGGAGGACACTCATTCAAAATTCACTTATCTGGAGAACACTCATTGGAAATTCACTTATCTGGAGGACACTCATTCAAAATTTATTTATCTGGAGAATACTCATTGGAAATTCACTTATCTGGAGAACACTCATTCAAAATTCACTTATCTGGAGGACACTCATTCAAAATTCACTTATCTGGAGAACACTCATTGGAAATTCACTTATCTGGAGGACACTCATTCAAAATTTATTTATCTGGAGAATACTCATTGGAAATTCACTTATCTGGAGAACACTCATTCAAAATTTACTTATCTGGAGGACACTCATTCAAAATTCACTTATCTGGAGAACACTCATTGGAAATTCACTTATCTGGAGGACACTCATTCAAAATTTATTTATCTGGAGATACTCATTGGAAATTCACTTATCTGGAGAACACTCATTCAAAATTTACTTATCTGGAGGACACTCATTCAAAATTCACTTATCTGGAGAACACTCATTGGAAATTCACTTATCTGGAGGACACTCATTCAAAATTTATTTATCTGGAGAATACTCATTGGAAATTCACTTATCTGGAGAACACTCATTCAAAATTTACTTATCTGGAGGACACTCATTCAAAATTCACTTATCTGGAGAACACTCATTGGAAATTCACTTATCTGGAGGACACTCATTCAAAATTTATTTATCTGGAGAATACTCATTGGAAATTCACTTATCTGGAGAACACTCATTCAAAATTCACTTATCTGGAGGACACTCATTCAAAATTCACTTATCTGGAGAACACTCATTGGAAATTCACTTATCTGGAGGACACTCATTCAAAATTTATTTATCTGGAGAATACTCATTGGAAATTCACTTATCTGGAGAACACTCATTCAAAATTCACTTATCTGGAGGACACTCATTCAAAATTCACTTATCTGGAGAACACTCATTGGAAATTCACTTATCTGGAGGACACTCATTCAAAATTTATTTATCTGGGAATACTCATTGGAAATTCACTTATCTGGAGAACACTCATTCAAAATTCACTTATCTGGAGGACACTCATTCAAAATTCACTTATCTGGAGAACACTCATTGGAAATTCACTTATCTGGAGGACACTCATTCAAAATTTATTTATCTGGAGAATACTCATTGGAAATTCACTATCTGGAGAACACTCATTCAAAATTTACTTATCTGGAGGACACTCATTCAAAATTCACTTATCTGGAGAACACTCATTGGAAATTCACTTATCTGGAGGACACTCATTCAAAATTTATTTATCTGGAGAATACTCATTGGAAATTCACTTATCTGGAGAACACTCATTCAAAATTTACTTATCTGGAGGACACTCATTCAAAATTCACTTATCTGGAGAACACTCATTGGAAATTCACTTATCTGGAGGACACTCATTCAAAATTTATTTATCTGGAGAATACTCATTGGAAATTCACTTATCTGGAGAACACTCATTCAAAATTTACTTATCTGGAGGACACTCATTCAAAATTCACTTATCTGGAGAACACTCATTGGAAATTCACTTATCTGGAGGACACTCATTCAAAATTTATTTATCTGGAGAATACTCATTGGAAATTCACTTATCTGGAGAACACTCATTCAAAATTTACTTATCTGGAGGACACTCATTCAAAATTCACTTATCTGGAGAACACTCATTGGAAATTCACTTATCTGGAGGACACTCATTCAAAATTTATTTATCTGGAGAATACTCATTGGAAATTCACTTATCTGGAGAACACTCATTCAAAATTCACTTATCTGGAGGACACTCATTCAAAATTCACTTATCTGGAGAACACTCATTGGAAATTCACTTATCTGGAGGACACTCATTCAAAATTTATTTATCTGGAGGACACTCATTCAAAATTCACTTATCTGGAGAACACTCATTCAAAATTCACTTATCTGGAGGACACTCATTCAAAATTCACTTATCTGGAGAATATGAATTGGAAATTAAATAAATGTATGAGTAAAAGTTTATCTTTATTTATTTTAATCCAATTTTTATCGTATTTATATAAGGACACTTTTTCTGCAATAAAATAAATATTCTTACCTAATTTGAATATACAACGATAGTATATTAACAAGTAAGAAATTTAAGGTAGGGCCTGGCTCCTATGACCCCAGTAGACACAATATATATATATATATATATATATATATATATATATATATATATATATATATATATATTTATTTAGGGTTGTCCAAAAAATAATATATATATATATATATAATATATATATATATATATATATAATATATATATATATTTATTTATTTAGGGTGGTCCAAAAAATAAAATGTAATTTTTTACCACCACATGGCTGCTCCTGTTCCTATATCTATCAAACATCTCCATGCCAAATTTCAGCCTAATTGAATGATATTTACTGGTCGCTATGAATTCATTTTACTACTCATTTTCTAGTAGATTGATCTCTGGGTTAAAAAATGAAAAAAACAAGGGCAAATACTAGTTATTTGTTTGAAAAACAGATTAAATCTCAAAGAAAACAGTTTATTTTTTTTAGAAAACAGAATAACTCTTAAAGAAAACAGATTAATTTTTAAAGAACAAAAATGATATGTTTGATAGAAAATTACATTTATCATTCGTTTATAATATACATCATTACTTAGATTAACGCTTCATCAGTGACCCCTTCGAAGACGATGAGTAGTCTTGGCGATGTTTTGCTACTAATCGGAGGATGACTTGTTTTTGTTCTTCATCCTTCGTCAAAGATGTATTATATGCCTTGATAAGGGCGATACCCCTCTCCGCCGAATCATTGACAACTTTTAGATTGATCGTATGCGTCGAAACTCTTGAAAGCAATCATTCTCCGTCCAGGAATTGGGATCGGTCCTCAGGAAGGTATCCTCCATTGCCTTCCTTCCTTCTTTCTTTAACAGATTGAAGATTCCCAGGGTCCTTTTGGTGACCATTTCATACAAATTCAAATCTTCAATGTTTCCTTCAAGCTTCAATCGACGAGTAACAGTGGTATTCTCGTTACGTTGGAGGTTTACGACCATCTTCCGTTTGGTCTCGGCATCGACTCTAGGATCGAAGAATGCAAGGCCGATGAGATGCTCTCCAAGATACCACAGGTGCTGTTGAAGAGCTGTGGATGCTGCTTTGGAATGGTCTGATTTGGGTACTTTTGCAAGGTTTTAAGAAGTAGAATATCGTTGAAAGGAGCGTTGATTCCGACGGGGGCCTCGTTCCAAAAACGTGCGTAGACCAAGGCGATAAACAGAGAGAGCTCGGTGATATTCTCCGTCTCACGTGCTGTCAGCTGTCGTTGATGCTTGAACAGATAAATTTTGAGGACGTAGATGGCCTTGGCCATCCAGCGTGCATGGTGAGTTGGTCCTGGAGTGCGGACCTTGACTTCTTTCTCATCACGGCACCCGAGGAAGCTGAGTCAGAGTCGTAGCAATTCCTCGTAGTCATCACGCGATTGTTTAGACTCCAGTGCCTTTGTGAAGTACTGGATCATTTCCTCTCGAAGCTGGAACATCTTTGGATCTCTGAATAGGTTGTTTGAAGCCTTCATAAAGGAATTTCTGAAGTGATGGCCATTTTCTCTGAAAACGTTTAAAGAGAGTCATTTCCGGGCCATCTGTGAGTCCAAGAAGTGCGTTGCAGGTGTTTGACAAGACGACTTCAAGGATATGATGTCGACAAGCGATCCAGACAAGTTCCCTCCCTTCTGCTTTTTCAATCATGGTACAGGCTCCCCTGTGAAGGCCAGTATTAGACGTAGTTGTGTCAAATACGAGACCTTGGATCTCACCGCGAAGATTCCAGTCATCAATCGTCGAAATGCAAGCATTGGCCTGTTCTTCTCCTGTAGCTCGTTGTATTTTTGGCACGGCTAGGAGTTTTTCCATCCCATTTCTCGTAACGATTACCGTGGTTCGTTCGGCTGTTTCCTTTGCGCCGCCGATGTCGGGAAGTAGTTTCCCATCCCAGTGAAGAAGAAGGGGTCCTTCGACAGAAAACGAAGCTTGATCCTCTTTGCCTGCCTTGCTTGCCTTCTTGAACGACGGATAGAGCTGCGTGAAAGAGTCATTGTAGAAATATCATAGCTCAGGGCTTGAGCGACTGATCCAGCAACGAAGACTTCTCCTCGATCGGGAAGGTTGACGCGATCAAGAGCCGCAACCACATCTGGTGATGTGAAGATATTGTTTCGTTTCGGAGGATGAGTGTGTACATCTGTTCTTCCGGTCGAAGTCGACGGACGATAATCATCGTCTTCAGCGTTGAATTCTTCAGAGGATGAAGTGGATATGCTGGATGATAGAAGAGCAGCAGCTCCAGCCTGGAATGCAGCCTCTCTTTCCTTGTACCTTAGGGCTTTGTCAGCATCTTTCTCCTGTCGACATCTCTTGCGGTATTTCTTGGCAAAATTAATCTTGTCAGGGCCTGCCATACTGCAGGAAAAGACGTCTTCTCGTTGAATCATCAGGAATTGGCGGTTTTCTTCATTGTCTATCACCTTCAAGGCGTCCTTCGAGGCAAAGTCGAAAAGCTCTGAGAGAGTCTCTTGGAACATGCTCTCTTTCACTCTGCAGCTTTGTAGCTGCGTCTTGCGGTTTTTCTTCAACGCAAGGAACTCTTCGTACAGCTTTGACAGCTTCCTAAGGCAGGAATCGACTCGCTATGTAGGAATCCTTGCTCTCTGCCATACTTGCAGGGCCTCTTTGCAGGCCAATTTGTAGCTCTCTTTCAAGGTCTTGGACTGTTCATGGTGGTGAAACTGAACCAAACGAAGTACATCACCACATGTGGGTAGCCTTGCAGTTGATAACTTGTTGCTGGGCTTTCCTAGAACCCACGTTTCTGCAGATGAGCGAGTACTTCTGGTCATAACCTGAAAAATGAGAGAAAATAATGCATTAACTGTTTAGCACCAAAGCACAATTATATAGTGCATTCGAAAAGTCTCTCCGTAGTGCTATGTCAAACGCGTAGGAAATTGAAAAACTACAATGTTTTCATTCAACCATGATTGAATGATTTTAGGTCTACCACTTCTAACTGCATCTGCCACCGAACCGGTTATCCGAAATTTACGGATTAAATCGCGTACAGTATCACGATGTGGAACAACGGAATCTGGAAACTTCTCACGAAATTTTTGTTCCACAGCATCTGTATACTTATCGCCTGCTCGAAACACATACTCAGCTAAAAATATTCGTTCCTCGGTTGTTAACATATTCACAGACAAGGATGCACACACATTTTTTTACCAAGCTATCGACACACTATTGCCACGATTCCAGCTCTGTCACAGTACTGACACGATCGAGTTTAAACAGGCTGAAACCGGCTTAGCGCGCATATACTGGCTGTAGCACGTTGATTGCGGAGAGACTTTTCGAACGCACTGTATAAGTGTTAAAGTAAAAAATTGCAAAGTCAAAATAAATAAAGTAAAAAAATTGGTTACAGTGGTTAGTGGTTGATGGGTAGGAAGATAGCCAAATTTTTAAAAATATATTTAAGAATAAGTAAATAATAAATTTCAAGAGACATAAGATATATACCTTACAATTTTAATAATTTAATTTAATAGCAACATCCTTACCGGTTATAAATTTGCATATAAAGAACTACATAATTATATATATATATATATATATATATAATATAATATTATATATATTATATATACTGAATAAATATAATACATATGAATTAATACTTAATATATTTGAATTAATAATTATATTATGAATTAATACTTAATATATATGAATTAATACTTACCGAGATACTATTCCTAAGCTCTTGAAGTTTGAACGAACTTAAACCGTCCTCCACAAGTTTAAACTTGAAATGGTGCATGAGTAAATGATTTGTCTGATTCACAACAGCATTATACAAGAAATCGAACAATTGCATCATCCTCTGAAAGGTGGGCGGTGTCAATGTGGCGTGATTGCCGCGTCCTCTAAAAATGAAGCGGGTAGAAAATGATTAGCTAATTAATTAATTGAAAATGTGAAAATCATAGCGACCTCTTATTATGTACTGAATCGACAGATATTTTGCACAAAATAACTTCACATCTAAAGGAATAAGAGCAGCCATGTGGAGAGCATTTCCAACTATTTTGAAATTTTAGCCCAAATTTTGGACCACCCTATATTGGCACTTTGTTGGCAGAAGAAAAAATAATTTCCATAATACAGCTAATAAATAACAAAAATAGGTCTAAGAAAGATGTAAAATTAATAAACGTAATAAAACGAGTAATAATAAAAACTAAAAACAAAAATAAGACTAAAAAAATTTAAAGTAATAAAAATACCAATATCATTATTTAGTGTTGGATTACGGACAAACAGTTTCATAGCAAGAAGTCCATAGTTTAGAAGACAAAGCCAGACTGATGAATAGCTTCGACAGTTCGATTGTCTGAGTTTTGAATTCGTCGCATTAGACTGTAGTGAACACATTTTGTTACCTCCGGAAGGCTCGAGACATTGCTGTTAACGAACATTTGCGAAGCTGAGCATCTTGGAGGCAACTTATGCAGCAGTCAAAAAAGACCTGCTTAAAGTAAATTTATGGTTCTGCAAGAAACTTTTTTATAATATATATATATATATATATATATATATATATATATATATATATACCTTATAACTGCAAACACGCAGTATAATTAACATAAAGAACGACGCTTTGTATAGGAGAATTATCCGCGCAAGATGAGAGCGAAAGAACGAAAAAAATGAAAAAATGAGGTACCCACCCGGGAATCGAACCCGGGATCTTCCGATTGCCGGTCAGATATGATAACCACTACACCACAGGCCTCACCCAAACAAATGTCGTAATTCCTCTACATACGCGCAGAAACCAATGCCCCAAAGGGCACCGCACCTATCGCATGCCGTAACATTATATACCTTATAACTGCAAACACGCAGTATAATTAACGTAAAGAACGACGCTTTGTATAGGAGAATTATCCGCGCAAGATGAGAGCGAAAGAACGAAACAAATGAAAAAATGAGGTAAAACCCGGTAGAATCGGAAGATCCCGGGTTCGATTCTAGGGTGGGTACCTCATTTTTTCATTTGTTTCGTTCTTTCGCTCTCATCTTGCGCGGGAATTCTCCTATACAAAGCGTCGTTCTTTACGTTTATATATACAGGGCGTCCCAAAAAATGTATACACACTTTAAATAATTATAAAGGCCGTGTTTATAAAAATACATTTCATTTTCAAATGTAATAGAATCTACAGACATTATTTAATTGTTTTGTCAACGCCTGTTTTCAAACTGACGTCCGTTCTGGTCCAGGCACTGCTGATAACGCGAAGCAATGGAATCGCAAACATCACGAAACATTTCGTTTGGTATTTGTGTGCATTCTCGTTCAATGGCTGCTCTCAATTCAGCGACTGTTGCAGGTTTTATAGCGTAGACTTTGTCTTTTAAGTATCCATAAAAAAAGTCTAGTGGTGTGAGGTCTGGTGAACGCGGAGGGTATTCTACGAAACCCCTTCGTCCAATCCACATCCACATCGTGCCAAGTACCACTCGCAATACTCCACTCTTCGTCCGGATCATCTTCATTAATAGCATGGACTAATCTTGGAATGTAACTTTTCCATTGACAGCGCTTCAAAATGCGTTGGACAGACGATTCTGAAATTCCTACCTCACGACTCGCTTGCCGCACAGATTTTCTTGGACTTTGGTGATACGTTTCCAGTACTCTTTCTTGCTTTGTGGGGCTTGTCGATGTCCGTGGTCTTCCGGAACGCTTCTTGTGGACATTCTGAACAGTTCCATCGGCTTCAAACTTATCTCTAATTCGAGTGATGGTAAGTCGCGTTGGTGGATCTGTTTGAAACTCCCTCCTAAACTGTCTTTGCACTTCAACTGCGTTTTCACACTTCCAGTAGCATTTTAGAATGAATTTCCTTTGTTCAAAGCTTAGTCTGACTGCCATTATTAATTCTAATGGGTTTAACTTGGAAAGAAAGAAACATCAATTGAGCTATCAGCTGTTAAAGTGTGTATACATTTTTTGGGGACGCCCTGTATATATATATATATATATATATAAAGGGTGACCCAGAGAAATGGGACCCAAAAGAAACCCCTGTAACTCTTAAAGTATAAGTCCTTTTATAAAATCATACGCATCATTCGAAAGAGGATAGTTACAAGTTTGTACAGGATTGTATAGGTTTTGACAATACAAGACAAGATAAGATACAAAACAAAATAAAAGTGTTAGTTAAAACTAACCCTTCAAGATGACTGCATGGTCTGTGGAACAGCTGCGTTTCATAACTGAGCAATATTATGAGCATGGAAGAAGTGTAGTTTCAGCTCAAAGATCTTTCAAGACAAATTTTCAGATGTCAAAATCACCTAAGAGCTGAAACTACACTTCTTCCATGCTCATAATATTGCTCAGTTATGAAACGCAGCTGTTCCACAGTCCATGCAGTCATCTTGAAGGGTTAGTTTTAACTAACACTTTTATTTTGTTTTGTATCTTATCTTGTCTTGTATTGTCAAAACCTATACAATCCTGTACAAACTTGTAACTATCCTCTTTCGAATGATGCGTATGATTTTATAAAAGGACTTATACTTTAAGAGTTACAGGGGTTTCTTTTGGGTCCCATTTCTCTGGATCACCCTTTTATATATATATAATATATATATATATATATATAATATATTATATATATATATATATATATATATATATATATATATATTACACACACAAAATTATTTAGTTAACAACATTATACAGACAAGTGTTCAAATGATGAAACAAATCAAACAAAAAGTCTATAAGAATTTTATTCATACAAATATTTTGTTAAACTGTAATTTAATATTCAAAGAGTTTTCCATCCGCTATGATAAATTTGTGGATTCTCTGTGAAACTCTTCATTGTTCTTTTGAACATATCGAGTGGGATCCTTTTCACTAGTTTATCTATTCTGCGGCCAAGGGCATTCACGCAAATAAGCCCAAAGCCAGGAATCACACGGGGTTAAATCAAGTGATCTGGCTGGCCACTCATTAGGACCTCGCCGCCAAAGCCATCTTCCTTCAGAGTTTGTATCCAGAATCTCACGGGCGGCAGTGGCGTATTAAGGGGGAGGGCATGGGGGGCCAGGCCCCAGGGCCAAGCTGTTTTAGGGGCCGATGTTTATAATGATATCAATGATAAATTTGGAATGCTCAACAATATCTCTCAACTAACTTCAGAGGAAGCATCAAAAGCAACAAAAAATCTGGTTAGTCCATTACCCAAATGAGTTTGAGGACAGCTTCCCATTTGAGTTTCAGCATTTTGTATTGTTTGTCAAGCAAAACGCTTTAGCTGACACTCGCCTATTAGGAGTACTACAAGAAATTCACAAATTGAGGGCTGTTTTCCCAAATGCTTTCATTGTTTATCGCATTTATTTGTTTGATGATGTCAAATGTAACTTCGGAGCGTTTTTTTTCTCATTTCAGCATGATTAAAAATGTTAAACGTCAAATGCTAACCTAAAAGAAATTGCAAAGTCTGTCATTGTTATGCATAGAAAAGAATATTTTGCAGAATTTAAATACTGAGCTTGTGATTGGAAAATTTAGTGATATGAAGCAGCTCAAAAAACTTTTGTATACTGGTGGTGGATGATTTTGTGACCAACTTTGGTGATTAGTAGTGGACTTGGAGTTGTGTAATTGGTTTGGTGTAATTGTAGCAGCTTGGTATTTGCGTAAAACTTGCATTATTTGATTTAGAAATAAATGGTTTTATTAATTTACATGACTCGAAGATTTGTCTTGTTGAGGGACCCCAAGAATATTTTCGCCCCGGGGCCCAAAAATCCTTAATACGGCACTGACGGACGGTTGTAGAGTAATGTGGCGGCGCTCCATTTTGTTGATAAATCCAATTCCTGCCAATGCCATTCGTAAAATGTAGAAAAACTTTGTCTCTCAATACTTGGCAATAGCGTTTTTCATCCATCGTATCTCTCGATATGTCAAAGGAAACGAGTCCTGAATAACCATTGCACGCCCAAACTGTTAGTGTAGCCATTTTAAAGGGTTTACCCAATCGTATTTTGGAATTATTTTCGCCCAGTAATGAATGTTATGTTTGTTTCCTTTACTCGTTAAACCGAAGACACATTCATCTGAAAATTTCGTCTTTCGAAGGAAATCTGGATCACTGTTGAACTTTTGTCTCATTGTTTCAGCAAACTGCAGCCGTCTGTCAGAATCATCGTTGTATATGAACTGAGAGTAAGTGGGTTTGTAATCGTGGTACTCCTGTGATTTCAATATTTTTGCTCCTGAAAATTTGGAAATACCCAATTCCTGTGCGACTTTTCTCGTTGAAGTTGTTTGATCGACTTGAAAACTGGCGACGACATTTTTTTTGTTGTTGTCTCCTGTTGCCGTTACTGGCCTTCCGCTTCTTGAACGATCTTTTACCAGGCTCCCTGTTTCCAAAAGTTTGAACTTCCAATATCGAAGAGGGGTTGCATTTGGTGGTGGCTTATTATATTTTTCTTGAAATAAACGCAAACGTTCTTCACAATTACTATAAGAAATAGCCCATGATACAAGATTTTCTTTTTCTTCATTGCTGTATTCTATCCTTACTGACATGGCGCTGACTGGGGCTTGGGCCTAGGACCTCCTGTTCTAGCTAGGGTCATTCCTGGCCTTGTATAGTTACTTTGAAAAGTATCCCATACACTGCAGTGATATCACTGGAATTTATTTATTATTAACAAATTATTTGTATGTATAAAATCGTTAAAGACTTTTCTCCCACCATATATATATATATATAGTATATGGGAATGAACTCAGAATGGTTCCCTGAGTTTTTTATGATACACAGACCGTGCATGGAACAAGGAACTCTTCTGGGATAATTAAATCCACTATAGTCCGAATAAGTAACGGTAAATGACAAATACCATAGTTTTTCTTTTTCATGATGCAAGCCCGACGTACCCATGACGTGCATCATGAAAAAGAAAAACTATGGTATTTGTCATTTACCATTACTTATTCGGACTATAGTGGATTTAATTATCCCAGAAGAGTTCCTTGTTCCATGCACGGTCTGTGTGTATCATATATATATATATATATATATATATATATATATATATATATATATATACATACAGTATATAGGGTGTCTCATAAGTCTGGAACCATAGGGTAAAATAAGTAATTCATGTTTTTCCGTTTATGCAAGTGCCCATGATGTCTTTGAGTAAGGAAGAACGCATCCAGGTAATTCTGCTCGTAGGAAATCAGAATCAGAGGGAGGTCGCTGAGGAATTTAACAGATTGCATCCGGACCGCGCGCCGATAACATACAGCTCTGTCGGCAAACTTGTAGCAAAGTTCAGGGAAACGGGATCCATAGGAGATAAACCACGCAGTGGACCTCCGAGGACATCCACCGACGATGACAGCCGCTACCACCCTCGCTCATTTCACAAACAATCCCCAAAAGTCTCTTCGGCGTTTTATTGCCATTTTTATCATTTTGCCCTGTGGTTCCAGACTTACGGGACACCCTGTATATATATATATATATATTGAAGAGCAGATATTTAGTCAGATAATTACAAAAATTTTGTCAGTTAATAGCACTTGCAGAAATTGGAGTTCTCAAATGGCCAATCAGAGATTCTGGTGGGTTATAAAAAACATTCGATGCTTTGGAGCAGTCTGAAAACTCGTTGAATTTCCTCGACCAATCAAAAACTTTGTAACAACAACAACATCAACAACAACAACAACACTAACAACAACAACGACAACAACAAGAAGAAGAGTAGGTGTCCTAAATTAAACAGGAATTAAAGCATTAAGATCAGAGACAGAGATTAAGCCATCAAAAGCAGAGAATCTTGATATGAATTAGCGCAGCCCAAACTTCCCTTCTGAGATAATCCCAAGTATGACTCGAGACTCGAAATCTCCTGAAGTGAAATTTAAAGAAGGAGAACCGAGGAAATGAAACCTTCGTCAGAAGCCGTTAACGGTTTTCAATGGAAAGGGCTAACGGCTTTCATTCTCCTTCTAACGGCTATTTGAACGGAGCTTTCTCTGCTCTTTTATCATCAGCCCCATTCAAATTTGGTCGCCTCCAACAATAGACTTCTCGTTACGGTACCGATTACGCCGCTCCGTCGATCCACATTCCCAATAAGGACAGAGGAGGGGAGAGGGGGAGAGAGGAGAGAGAGGGGTAAAAGAGAGCGTAAGAGAGAAAGCTAGGTGGCCGTGGTGAAAAATGCGAAAAATGAAAGTAGAAGTGAGGGAGAAAAAGAGAGAGTTAAATTGATTGTAAAAATGAGAAAAGCGAATTAGATTACTTATGAGAGAGAGAGAGAGAGAGAGAGAGAGAGAGAGAGAGAGAGAGAGAGAGAGAGAGAGAGAGAGAGAGAGAGAGAGACCTTTCGAGAATCGCGTCCACATGAAAGAAACCTTTTTATGATTTTATCGAGAAACGCTCTCTCTCTCTCTCTCTCTATCTCTATATATATATATATATATATATATATAATGAACTAAATATATCTGAACCGAGATTAAATGATGCACAAGGCCATATCACTTCCTTTGTACAAGTATAATACATTATATATTGAAAGGCTTGTGAGATCCCACTTCTATTTTTAATTTCATAATTGGCTCACCTGTTTCTCGGATTCCCGCGTTTATTCCATGAATACGAAATGAATCTTCATGAATAAGTGAGAAAAACAGAACTTTTCTGTCGGATACTCTTTGCAGAAGTGGTACGGAAAAGACACAAAATGAACACCAAATATAATGAGCAGAAAATCCGCCAGTCAAAATCTTAGTTTAGGGACTACAGTCGGAATGATTGATCTAGCGAAAAGTTTGACATTTTTAAGTATACAGTTGATGTTGACTGATGATGATTGATATCGATTGAGTAATAATAATAATAATAATAATTTTATTGTTTGTGTTACATGTCTAAGGCATACAATAGGTGTAAAGCAAACAGCATATACTGACACACACACACACACACACACACACACACACCACACACATATATATATATATATACACACACACACACAGTATACAGTATATTCCAAATTTTATTCTGGGTTTGGTTATTTTGAAGGTTATTCTACCGTACGACATAGTCTTCTTTAAATTCTATTCAGTTTGAATTTACAAATACAATTTTCTTAAACAGGCCAGTGCTCGTTGATTACCCCACCCCACCCCCACCTCCTTGTGATAATCCACACGGAGGGTGAATTGGAGCTGTGTGCTACCAATGTACGATGCTTGGCAGCTATAGCAAATATATTTATAAATAAATAACATGAGACCTCGTCAGTTCTGGACACACATCCTTAAAATTAACAAAATGAAACCTTCCCTTAATAATTAATTAATTATGGCAAATGCTGTCAAGTTCGAAATGGTTTTTTTTTTTGTTTTAATTACGTTTTACTTATTTTGTTTTTTGTAAAAGATTTTAAATTGAATTTTATTCCTTTTAGTTTTTATGGAAAATTTTAATTAATGTCCTCTTATAACAAGTAAATTGCGTTCTGTGTCTCTATCGAATAATTACTATTGTAATTTTATACATATTGTTAGAAATATTTAGATTAATTACACTGAAAAACAAGGTTTTTGGTTCCTGAATCAAAATAGATGGTCCCTATTTTTTTTTCTTGCACTGAATCCGAATTTGTTTTTAGAATTCTTCTATCACGTATAGATTTTGAGATATGACAGTTTCAGCTATATTGATTAACTGCAATTTCTATAAGCAAATTGCCGTTCATGAATTACGCTAGTTTAGCAATCCTATGACAACCTATGGATTCTATCTTGCGACTGATGGCATTTTTTCACCAATGAAGTGATGAATAGCACTACCTACATACCATAAGTTATATCAATAATATCAATGCCCATCAATATGTCGCAATGAGAGGGTAAGGCAGATTGCCTAAGTGCAAAATATATACGAGCTCTTACATTTAGTGGTAGTAAAAATGATAATGAATTGATAAATAATGAAAATGATAGTGATAGAGAGTTTTCAATTGAAATTGCTGCTTTGAATGATTTTTTCGAGTGGAAGAAAAGGTTAAATATATTTGAGAATTCTAAAAACAGATTCGGATTCAATGCAAAAAAATACATAGGGACCGTCTATTTTGGTTCAGGAACCAAAAACCTTGTTTGGCTGTATATTCCAAATATTAAAACGAAAAACTTGTTAGCAGATGTATAAATGGTCTAATGCATCTATATATATACACTACCGGTCAAAAGTTTAAGTACACCTACTAATTTCCAATGTTTTGCTGCTTAGCTCATGACATAAACTTCAAATGTAATCTTAACAGTACTAGAGATGAGTTTGCTTACCTGGCTTTCAATTGTATGCTTTAGTGAATCTGCCCTATGCAGTGTGTTGTAACACAGAGGCTTCTTCAACATAGCCTTCAAAATGTGTTAATTGACGTCTAGCATGCAACCTAAAATTAATGCCATTAGCTCTGCACAAAGATCCAAAAACAGTTTAAAAGTCTTTACTGGGGTAGTGTGTTTCTTCAGGAGTATGTTAATACATGTGTTCAGTTATTAACATGCGCTGCAGGTCTTTACATATAAAATCCTTGCAGGGGAGCTAACTGTGTAGTTTAAGGTATATTTCTGTGTTTCAAAAAGCAAAAATAGGTGCCAAAGCTCAGTTAACAACAGAAAAAGACAGTCGATTGTAACTTTGAGAAATGAGAGCCAATTACTGAGGCAAATTGCAAAAAAAATAAAAGTGTCTATGAATGCGGTTGCTTGTGCCATTAAACGGTACGAAGAAACTGGTCAAAATAAGGACAGAAAAGGGTCAGGGCGACCAAGAACCACAACAGACTCAGAGGACATATATATCCGAGTCACCAGTCTGCGCAACAGACGACGCCTCACAGCACCTGAAATCAAAGCCCAGCTGAACAACTCCAGAGGTACAACAGTTGCAATATCAACTGTTCTGAGAAGACTAAGAGAGGCAGGATTAAAAGGACGAACTGCAGCAAAGAAACCAATGCTGAGACTCCAGAACAAAAAGAAAAAGCTAGCCTGGGCTAAAAAACAAAAATGGACTATTGAGCAGTGGAAATTTGTCCTTTGGACTGACGAATCAAAGTTCGAAGTTTTTGGATCCAAATGCAGAGTATTTGTGCGGCGCAGAGCGGGTGAAAGAATGACACAGCAGTGTGTTGTGCCAACAGTGAAGCACGGTGGAGAAAGTGTGATGGTTTGGGGATGTTTTGCAGGGGAGCAAGTTGAAGATCTCCACAAAGTCACTGGAATACTGAACCAACGCGGCTATCACAGCATTCTACAGCGCCATGCCATCCCATCTGGACTGCGACTAGTTGGCCAACAGTTCATAATGCAGCAAGACAACGATCCTAAACACAATTCCAAGCTGTGTCAAAATTACCTGAAGCAGAAGGAACGGCAACGTCAGCTCACAGTTATGGAATGGCCAGCACAGTCCCCGGATCTGAACACCATCGAGCTAGTGTGGGATGAACTGGATCGACAAGTGAAAGCCAAGCAGCCATCCAGTGCTCAGAAGCTCTGGGAACTCTTACAAGAGTGCTGGCAGCAGCTTTCATCAGACTATCTTCTTTCTCTTGCTGAACGCATGCCTCGAATTTGTTCTGCTGTAATTACTGCTAGAGGAGGCTATTTTGATGAATCTAAAATTTAGACTTTGCTTTTGGTAAATTGTCCCGATTTGTTGTTATTTAAATTCCCACGTTTGTACTTATGATTTGTGTCATGATAACTTAGTTAATAAATAAAAATTTTTAAACAAAATTTGAAATTTATGAATATTTCAGGGTGTACTTAAACTTTTGACCGGTAGTGTGTATATATATATATATATATAGTGGTGGGCACCGTTAACCAAAAAGTTAACTTCGATAACGATAATCCGTTAACCCCAATTTTTAACTCCGATAACGATAATCCGATAATTTTACTACAAAGTTAACGGAAGTTAACGATAATCCGTTAACGATAACTATTTTTTTACTAACATTTAAAAAAATCAAGGAAAAAAGCTTTAAAACCCATATAAAATGTTTATTTATGCAAAATCCAACAATAAATAGGTATTTAACTGTATTTTTATCAAGTTTTGCAACTTTTTTGCTTAATAACTCTTTTTTTTTATTTTTAATAAAAAATGTACTGATTACATGTTTTGAAACCCTTGTAACCACTAACCATTAACTAAATTTTAATTTACCAGAGAATTATTATGGCGGGAACTGAAAGGTAAAATTAAATTTTAGGCACATTTATTAAAGACTATGACACAATGTGCTGGTTGCCCTTCAGAAAGACCAACTTCTCAAAGTTAGGCCCAACTGCCAGTCTTGACCTCTTGGGCCTCAGGATGTCCTTGCGAGAGAGAAGAGCCGTTCCACTGCGGCAGAGGACGGAATTGGCAGACTGAAGTTATGGCGGATTGAATTCATTCGCGGAGCGGTGATCTTCCGTGAATGACTCCTCGCAGTTAACGTGTTAACGGACTTTAACAGACTAAATATCGAGTTATCGGAAGTTAACTGGTCCGATAACGATAAATGGAAATTAACTTCCGTTAATAGTCCGTTAAAAAAAGTTAACTTCGTTAATTAACTGTTATCGGATTAACTCTTTAGTGCCCAACACTGTATATATATATATATATATATGTATAGAAATGACGTAAGTATAGAGGAGTGTTCTGCACACGAGGAAGAGAAATAACAAACAAATGAAAAATAAGGCACCCGCCCGGGAATCGAACCCAGGATCTTCCGATTGCCGGTCAGACGTGCTAACCACTACACTTCGGAGCCACGATAGTCAGAAGTTCTAATTCTCCTACATAGGGCAGAAACCAATGCCTTGAGAGGGCACCCTCTATACTTACGTCGTTTCTATACGTTAATATACTGCGCGGTCATTGCAGTTAAATGTATATATAATATATATATATATAGTTACTTTTTTTATATACATATATATCTTCATATAGTTACCTTTTTTTCATCTATTTTTTGGAGTTACCTTTAATTAATGTTACTTTAATTTTTTACAGGTCATTGTGAAATAAGTGCTTGAAATATTGACGGATTACCTAAAATAGTTAAAAAAAAAAACTGAAAAATATTAAGTATGTCTCGTAGATGTGTTAATGATGCCGACAATTTTTGCTACATTTGTGGAGAATTTACTGTTAAAAATCAGAAAAGGTGCTTTACTCCTTTTATAAAAAAAGCTTATCATTTGTAATTCGGGTGCAAGGCAGGAGGTCAAGATAAACAATGGGCAGCCCATATTTGTTGTTGCATTTCATGTGCAAAGGTGCTCGTTCATCTATGTCTTTCGCAATACCAATGCTTTGGAGAGAACAACAGGATCACTTAAATGACTGCTATTTCTGTATGACTAAAACATCAGGATTCTCTGCAAAAAACAAGAAATCCATTCTATATCCTAATTTGGCATCGGCAATAAGACCTGTCGCTCATGGTCCAGATCTTCCTGTTCCAGTACCACCCGCGACATATACTGTACAGGATGAAGATGATGATGATGAAGAGGTAAGTGCTGAAGCAGGTTCTACTAATGATCCATACTTCAATCCTTCCACCCTAACTGAGCCACGCATGATCTCTCAAGCGGAGCTCAATGATCTAGTTCGAGATCTAAACCTATCTAAAAATCAAGCTGATGTGCTTGATTCAAGATTACGAGGGTGGAATCTTTTGGATAAAAACATAAACATAAGTCTGTTTCGTAACCGGGAAAAAGAATTTGTTCTTTTTTTTTAATGAAAGAAAATCTTCGCTATTGCAATGATGTTAATGCCCTGATGGAAGCACTTGCACACGAACACAAAATTGAAGAATGGCGGTTGTTCATTGATTAATCAAAATTGAGTTTGAAAGCTGTTCTGCCACATAATGGGAATATTTTTCCATCAGTTCCCTTTGCTCATTCATTTCACCTAAAAGAATCATATGAAACTATGGAATATCTTTTAAACAGCATCGAATACAATAAGTATAACTGGAACATCTGTGGTGACCTAAAAGTTATAACTCTTCTTTTGGGAATGCAGCTTTGGGTATACGAAATATTGCTGTTTCTTATGTGAATGCGACAGCCGTGCTAAGTCTAAACATTACATTGTTAGCGATTGGCCAACTAGACAACCAGTAGAAGGTCAAATAAAAGTTTTGCATAAAAGCTTTGTTGAACCAAAAAATGTTTATCGACCACCTTTGCGTATAAAGTTAGGACTGATGAAAAATTTTGTGAAAGATATGGATCGAAAGAGCAGAGAATTTCAATACATTAAAGAAAAATTCCACAAAATCAGCGAAGCGAAAATAAAAGAAGGAATATTTGTGGGATTCCAAATACGAGAATTGATGAATGATGATGGATTCGATGCAATTTTGGAAGGAAAAGAAAAAAAATGCTTCGGAGTGTTTTAAATCCGTCACGACCAATTTTTTAGGTAATAGCAAAGCACTAAACTACAAAGATTTAGTTAAAAGAATGCTGGTAGCATACCATGAAATGGGATGTAGCATGTCCTTAAAGATTCACTTCCTCTACTCCCATTTAGACTTCTTTCCTGAGAATTTGGGAGCTGTGAGTGATGAGCATGGCGAGCGCTTCCATCAGAATATGTTAAAGTTGGAAAAACGGTACCAGGTCAGATGTAACCCTAATATGTTAGCTGATTACTGTTGGTCATTGTTAAGAGAAACCCCTCGTAAATCATACAAGCGAAAATATTCCACTAAATCATTTCAGTAGCTTTCTAGTTGTTTATTTAGCTGTATTTGTATAATAAAACAAATTGTTTATACTTGTATAAAACTGCATTTTTCTCCAAACCTCTATGACTCTATCACATAGAGTCCATGTGAAAGAAAAATTCTGAAAACGGATTCGAACTTAGCGTGAAAAATTCATTTAGGATCGGCTATGTTTATGCAGGAACCAGAAAAAAAAAGTTTAGTTTTGTTAATCAGTGTTATTAATTGTCTTTATAATGTCTTTTGTATCTACTAAAGATGGAGAGTGAGCTTCCGAAATGTTCACATGTTTAGTCGTTTAAATAAATAGTAAAAATTCGGTTTCCGAAGAATGAACCATTGATAAGTGTGTGTCACAGACCGTGCATGGAACAAGGAACTCTTCTGGGAAAATTAAATCCACTATAGTCCGAATAAGTAATGGTAAATGACAAACACTATCGCTTTTTCTTTTTCATGATGTTAGCCCGACGTGGGCAATGGGTCACTCGCAAAGAGGCCCCAAAAATGTGCCTTGAAACATGTTATGACATGCCTTGAGACATGTTATGTGCCTTGAAAAGTGGACGCTCAATTTTGCCAGTTGAGGTTTAAGTTTTGTTTTTTGGCTACAAATACAATAGTTACCCCTTTTTCTTTGATGTATTCAATCCGACGCGAATGTAACGAGTCATTTGTTTATATTGAAGTTCTGGATATAGTAGGCTAGGTGTAACTGTAACCACTAGATCCTGTCCCAAAACTGGATCCTATCTGCTTTGCAGATAGCTGGTGAGGGAAGCTATATTTTTGGGGCCTCTTCGCGAGTGACCCGTTGCCCACGTCGGGCTAACATTATGAAAAAGAAAAGCCAATACTGTTTGTCATTTACCATTACTTAGTCGGACTATAGTGGATTTAATTTTCCCAGAAGAGTTCCTCGTTCTATGCACGGTGTGTGTGTATCATGAAAAAGAAAAAACCTCAGGGGACCATTCTGAGTTCAATCCCATATACACGGTGAACCAAAAGTAGGTGGACAGTAGGTTGAATACGGTTTGTGTTATATTATATTATAACTATGGTGTTCATTATAACTATGGTGTTTGTGTTATATTATATTAAATATTATAACTAAATTTATTTAAATTTTATTTTGTATTATAGTATACAAAAAAATTAAATATGTATTCTCAAAATAAACGTTATCATTTACTGTCCACCTACATTTGGTTCACCCTATATATACATATATACATCCCATTATATATATATATATATATATATATATATATATATATATATATATATATATATCTATATATATATATATATATATATATATATATATATATATTATATATATATATATATAAGAACGACGCTTGTATAGAAGAACGTTCCGTTCTTTACATTAATTATATTGTGTGTTGTTTGCAGTTAAAATGTATATGTGTGCGGCATGCGGGAGGTGCCCCCTCAGGGCATTGGTTTCTGCTCGTATGTAGGAGAATTACGACTTCTGATCAATCGAGGCCCATGGTGTAGTGGATAGCATATCTGACTGGTAATCGGAAGATACCGGGTTCGATTCCCGGGTGGTTACCTCATTTTTCATTTGTTCGTTCTCCCTCCTCATCTGTGCGGAACGTTCTTCTATACAAGCGTCGTTCTTTACATTAATTATACTGTGTTGTTTGCAGTTAAAATATATATATATATATATATATATATATATATATATATATATATATATAAATATCACGTCATCCCATAAGTAATGACGTTTTTTAGATCGGAATTTGAAGGACAAAAAAAAACTCAACTGAAACTTTTTAATCTAGTATATAATTATTTTCCATCGGAATCAATGACACTGCCAACGTCCTACAAGCTTTTCAATGCCATGTTTATAAAATTCAGGCGGTTTTGAGGCAAAAAACGTACAAAGACTAGTGTGCAGGTCATCTAAAGAAGTATACTGTTTCTCGTCAAGATAGTTTTGCAGACTCCTGAAGAGATGATAATCTGAAGGCGCAAGGTCTGGAGAATATGGAGGATGTGGAAGTTTTTCCCACCCAAGCTCCTCAATTTTGCAGAAGTGATCCGAGCGATATGAGGACGTGCGTTGTCGTGGTGAAACACGATTTCTCTCCGATTAACCAAAGAAGGTCTTTTCTTTTAGTGCAGTGTTCAATCGATCCAGTTGTTGACAGTAGACTTCAGCGGTGATTGTTTGGTTGTGTGGTAAGGTTTCAAAGTGTATTACACCACCTTTATCCCACCAAACACTAAGCAACACCTTCCGAAGGTGAAGATTTGGTTTTGGCTGTGGTGTTGCTGGTTCTCCGGCACAAACCCACTGTCGACGGCGCTTAACATTCTGGTACAGTATCCACTTTTCATCACCAGTCACTAAACGGTGCAAAAACGGATCTTGGAGTTCACGGGAATGAAGAGCTGTGCTAATGTTTACCCGCACCCTCAGATTGTCGACCGACAATTCATGTGGCACCCATTTTCCTAACTTAGGCACTTTCCCGAGTTGTTGCAAATGTCGATGGATGGTGGACGGGGATGAATTGAGTTTCTGGGCCAATTCTTCGACAGTTGTTGAACAGTCTTCTTCAAGTGCGGCTAACAGCAGGTCATCATCAAACTCAGCAAGGCGTCCAGAGCGTGCTGCATCTGTCAAACAGCAGTCACCATTCCTAAACTTTTGAAACCATCTTTGACATTTCCTCACATGCAGAATATCGTTGCCATAAACGTCCTGAATGTTTCGCGTTGCTTCAGTAGCACTATTCCCTTTTTTGAACTCGTAAAGCATTATATGCCTGATATGCTCTTCTGATACCGCCATGTTTATGAGGGGTTCACATAAAGCAAAACACACATCTTCACTGGTCAAGGTCTGTAAAGTATGTAGCGAAACACGATAGATCTCCGAGTAGGACTAGTTTAAACTTAATCTATCGTAAAAAACGACATTACTTATGGGATGACCTGATATATATATATATATATTATATATATATATATAATATATATATATATATATATATGCATACATACATACCCCTAAATACGCACCCGCATGCATATATACATAAATGTCCCAATATATGATATATTCAAATAAATAGGACGGTAATGCTTTCATATACTTACACAGCATAGAACTGCCATTAACAAGCAAATTTTAGCCTTTATTGGCAGAATGAAGTTATTTGGTAAATCTCATTAGGTAATGGAGAGATGTGAGGTTATTTACATTAGTTTTAAAGATATAAAGACTGAGAGAGAAACGTACATAATAATTTCTAATAATAATAATAATAATAATAATAATAATAATTATTATTATTATTATTATTATTATTATTATTATTATTATTATAATTATTATTATAATTATTATTACCACCTCATTTCACGGAGGTCAGGCTTGTTGCCCCTCCTCTCGAGTTGACTTGGGGAAGTAGAGGACTGGTTTCTTGCGCTCTTTACTTCACATAGTCAGGTACTCTCGGCTCATCTGGTACTGTTTTGAAGCAGGCGTCTAGTCTTCTTTTGAAGATTTCTACCGCTACACCAGCCGTGTTCGGTAGTTCCTTGGGCAGCTGGTTGAACAATCTTGGCCCTCTAACAACAAAGCCATTTTTCGTCAGGGTTGAGGATGTTCCTTGTCTGGCCTTTAGTTTGAGAACATGACGCATTCTTCCTTTTCTACTTTCCACTGTTGTTTGAATGATTATAGGGTTCAAAGTGAGATTAGGATCTAGTTTATTGTTTATCATGTGTAAATAATAGTGTACCTCTCTCCTCTTCTCTCTCTCCCAGCGAATATAAATTTAATTTACGTAACCTTCCCCAGTAATTTAGTTATTTGCATCCATTGATCTTGACTGTGAAGCTTCTCTGAATCCCTTCCAATTGACTAATGTCTTCTTTTTTTTTATTGGAATGTGAAGACCGAGAAATACTCCAGTTTGGGTATGATCAGTGTTTTCAACAGAGAAATCATTATATTCCTCTCCTTCTTTTAAAGGTTCTCAGTATCTGGCTAGTTATTATTTTTGCTCTGTTTACTGCTATCTTATTTTGTGTTTCAAATTTCGTGTCATCAGTCATTATAACTCCTAAATCTTTTGCTTTTGAGTTTCTCTGAATTTCCTCTCAATTTGGAGCATAGTAGTCCATGGAGTTTAGGTCTTCCCTTCTTCCGTATCTTAATAGTTAAAGTTTCTCAGTGTTAAATTTTATGTTGTTTCCCTCAGACCAATTGTAGATTCTGTTCATGTCTGTTTGTATGATAAATATTCTACATCATATGGGTTTCTTATTTTTCTATTAATTTTGGTGTCATCAGCATAGGTTGTTTCTTTGTTATCATTGGTAACTTCCTCATCTATATCAGTTAGCATGATTATGAATAGTAATGGAACAAATATTGTTTCTTGTGGTACTGAGCTAAGGACCTCTGACTCTGAAGAAGATATTCCTTGAACTGTAACGACTTGCTGTCGCTCACCAAGGAAATTATATATCAATTTTCCTACTTTTCCCATATACAGTGTTTCAGTTTATGTGCGGTGATTCCATGATCGCACTTGTCGAACACCTTCACAAAGTATGTGTATATTACGTCATAGTTTTCATTATTTTAGATAACAGTAACAATGATGTTGTTATAGTGTTTTGTTAGTTGTGATAGTCACGATCTTCCCGATCAGAATCCACGTTGGTTATTATTTAATTTTTTCTGGGTCTCCAAAAAGTCAGATTTTTTCTCTAACTATTCTTTCAAATATTTTGGTGAGATGAGATGTCAACGACACTGGCCTATAATTTTTTTTTTTTTTTGTCTCAGATCGATCCCTCCCTTTCTT
Organism: Bathynomus jamesi; assembly: GCA_023014485.1. Classification (NCBI taxonomy): domain Eukaryota; kingdom Metazoa; phylum Arthropoda; class Malacostraca; order Isopoda; family Cirolanidae; genus Bathynomus; species Bathynomus jamesi. The sequence goes on along the minus strand of JAJOZX010000314.1, from coordinate 792,868 downwards.
TATAAACTGGGACTATGTTCACTCTCATCAGTAGTCTCGGAATTTCTCCTTTGTCTTGTGAACGTCTTCATATCTAATATTATTATTATTATTATTATTATTATTATTATATTTATTTCTAAAATTTATGCATAGAATTTTTCATACTTTGGGTGTCTGCTTTTGTATTTAAATTTTTATTTTTATATGGAAATAAGGGAGTAGGAATTGTTAAATCAAAAGGGAAATTAAATTTTTTATCTTATCTCAAAAAATATAAATTTTGTTTTCATTTTTTGTTTATTCGTTAAACAAAATTTTAGTTCTTTTTTTTTTTTATAAGTGACTTTATTTCCATGAAATAATTTTTTTTTTTAGTTTTGCATTTTTTAATTTAGGTACAGTACTTTTTTTGGTACCTGGTTTCATTCTCGGTTCTTAGTTGAAATTTACTGTATTTTGTGTTTTATTTTAGTGTTGTATTTTACTGTAGTGCTGTATTTTACTGTATGGTAGTGTATTTTACTGTATGTTTGGGATTTACTGTAGTGTTGTATTTTATAAAATAACTTTATAAGCTATTATTTTAAAAAGCAATGTTATTATTAGAATGATGTTGACATTGCAGTTCCATTCACCTGAACTTTATGAAAATGGTTTGACTTTCTTTTTATGAAAGATCACATACACTAAAGGAGAAATAAACATAGGGAAGGAAGGCACAAAGAGAAAACTGTATACAGTATACTTAGTAGCGTGGTCTCTACTCTTAACAAGTTCCCTAACTCTGTTTGACATAGACTTTATGAGAGATTGCTGGCACTCCGTTCAAAGGTGTTCCAAATTTCCATGAGAACTGTCTTCAGTTAGTCTAGATTAGAAGGACGTAGGTGGTAAGTTCTTAGTTTCGTATAGATGTTTCCGAAGTTCCAGTGGCGTAGCTAGGTTTTTGGCACCTTGGAGCAAAATTTCCAAAAGCTCCTATAATCCTAAGATTAAACTATTTAGTTGTAAAGTACAAACGTAATTCCACAAAATACTTTTTTAGATTTATTATGTGTCTTGCTATATATATGTAATTACGCAAACATAGCTAATATGAATCAAGTTGGTAGCTTTATAAGCTTATAAGTTATACTCCATACGAAGCACGAACAGCTTGGCACATGTTTCAAAATTTCAAGTTCTAAAACGTGACTTTTCGTGCTTTTCGTGTCCCAAATTGATAAATCACAATATCCAAATCGAATTGTCTCGTCCTTTGACGTTAGATAGACAGAACTGTTAATGCACTTAATCGTTGCTGGGACATTGAGCTTCGAGTGGAACTGTGTAAAATAGTTATACATTACTTCACAATCATTTACAAAACAAAAATAATAAGTACAAATAAATATTTATATAAAAAAATATAAGATTATAAAACAAATCTAACCAACTCCAGGCGCGGTGCACCTTACACCTAGCTAGAAGTCCGCATTCACTTACAACAGCGCTCCTTCGGGAATTGCGCCTGGAGTAAATTCACGTAGCTACGAAATTGTCCAGAACCATGACTCTAACTCCGCCAGATTTCACCAGATTTCACTACATACGACTTATGGTAATCGGCAAATATCGTATGAACTGCGCACACTCCTTCAGCAAACTTGCGCTGGGAACACACTAAATATGATTAACCTAACCTATGAGTAACCGAACCTCGTGAAATATTCGATCAAACCGAACCAGAAGGAATACGCAGTGGTCAAACTGCTTTGAAATTATTTTCAATAATTATTTTGATTTGATTTGATTATTATTTTATTTCATTTTATTTTATTTTATTTTATTTAATTTTATTATTAGATTATTATTTTGATAAGTATTAGGGAATTATGGTAGAAACTTCACGTAAGAAACCAAAATAAAATAAGCAAAAACCATAAAATAAAACCACATATTAATTAAAAAGAGGCGACGTACCGCAAGACCCTCTTACCTTTATCGAGCAAGAAGCCAAAATCAGGACTCAATAGGAAGAGGGAGGAGGAGGAGGAGGAGGAGGAGGAAGGAGGAGGAGGAGGGTAGGTAGATAAGAATAGACGCTGCACAACCGTAAAGAATCTATTTAAGACATTTTTTGTAATGAAGAATCTTCTTCCACGAGTACAACCTTTCGATTGGGGCTAACATCATTCTTTCCACGTGACATTTAATCAACAAATTAATCTGGGTTAGTTTAAATAGGTTAGATTAGGTTGGGCTTAGTTTCGTTAGGTCAGGCTACTTTTTAGAGTACCATAGAATGTCTCGTCTACCAAATGGGTATAGTTTCTTTCAGTTTACATCTCACCATATATATATAATATATATATATATGAAAATTATTTCACGAAAGTAACACGTGAAAAATATTTATGATGAATAAAACCACGAAGGAAAGGAAACACAAAATGGTGCTCAAGCGCTTTCGTCTAATGACATCCTCAGGATGTCATTAGACGAAAGCGCTTGAGCACCATTTTGTGTTTCCTTTCCTTCGTGGTTTTATTCATCATATATATATATATATATATATATATAGGGTGAGTCAAAAGTAGCGCCCGATTTCTGTCAGTTGATTGTTTGTTTGCCATTTGTATTACAGTGTACAAGAAGGTAGCAATAAATGAATGACATGTTTATCTAACCATTTATTCGGGGGAAAATTATTACGGAACTGTACCAAGCTGTTTTACTTGCAATTTTCAAAGTGCCCTCCCTCGTGATCATGCACAATTGCAGCCGAGCAAGCACAGAGTGGCACACACGCCTGCAGAGTTCGATATCAATTTCCTCAAACTTTGCAGTGATTTGAGCCTTCAATTCCTGAATGGTACGAGGCTTTTCACGATAAACAAGGTCTTTCATGAGCCCCCAAAGAAAGAAATCTGGAGGTGTAAGGTCTGGGGAGCGTGCCGGCCACTCGATCGGACCGCGGCGGCCGATCCACTTTCCGGGAAAGTTTTCATCAAGCCACTGACGAACATGACGTCCATAATGAGGTGGAGCTCCATCTTGCTGGAAGTAACAGTCCTGATCTTGTACCCTGCGCCAAAAGAAGGTTTGCAGCATATCCAGGTAAATTTCTGCAGTGACAGATCCTCAAAGAAAAAGGGTCCAATTATCCCTAATGGAGATATGGCTGCCCAAACTGTCATGCCAGGTAAATTTACCTCCTTCTCAACTGTCACTCTTGGGTTCTCCGCAGCCCAGTAGACACAATTGTGTCTGTTAATTGTGCCGTTAAGCTTAAAACATGCCTCATCTGACCACCAGATGTTGTCTAGCATTGTGTCCTCTTCGTCAAGTTTAGCTAAGAACTCTTCGCAAAATTGAAGACAGCGGTCGTCATCTCCATCATGAAGGGCATGCAGTAAGCGTGGAATGTAAGGTTTCCATTTTTTCTGGTGAAGGATACGGATAACACTTGATTGGCTCACTTCCAACTCTGCAGATAAACGGCGAGTTGACTTTTGCAGACTTTGTTCCAGTCTCCTGATGGCTTCTTCAGCCTTAGCTACATTCGTTGCCGTTTTCGGACGACCGGACTTCTTTGCAGTGGCTACCGACCCTGTTGCTTCAAATTTCTCGACAATCAATCGTATGTTTCTTCCCTGGGGTGGGTTAATATCGAATTCCTGTGCCAAACGGCGTGCCGCCATCGTTGGTTGTTCATTACATTTGTAGTAATGTTTCACGGCCGCAATGCGTTGATTCATTGAAAGGTAATTCATGGTTCAATTTGGTGCAAATTCAGTAACTTTCCAAACTCTCAGCAATAACCTGCAAAACAAAAACAAAAATAAATAAACTAAGAAAATTAATAATCTGCAAGACAATTATTAACAACATGACTTCCCAGAAAGAATCTGACAGCCGAAAAAACAGGAATCGGGCGCTACTTTTGACTCACCCGTATATACATATATATATATATGGTGATATATATATATATATATATATATATATTATATATATATATATATATATATATCAGTGGTGGGCACCGTTAACCAAAAAGTTAACTTCGATAACGATAATCCGTTAACCCCAATTTTTAACTCCGATAACGATAATCCGATAATTTTACTACAAAGTTAACGGAAGTTAACGATAATCCGTTAACGATAACTATTTCTTTACTAACATTTAAAAAAATCAAGGAAAAAAGCTTTAAAACCCATAGAAAATGTTTATTTATGCAAAATCCAACAATAAATAGGTATTTAACTGTATTTTTATCAAGTTTTGCAACTTTTTTGCTTAATAACTTTTTTTTATATTTTTAATAAAAAATGTACTGATTACATGTTTTGAAACCCTTGTAACCACTAACCATTAACTAAATTTTAATTTACCAGAGAATTATTATGGCGGGAACTGAAAGGTAAAATTAAATTTTAGGAACATTTATTAAAGACTATGACACAATGTGCTGGTTGCCCTTCAGAAAGACCAACTTCTCAAAGTTAGGCCCAACTGCCAGTCTTGACCTCTTGGGCCTCAGGATGTCCTTGCCGAGAGAGAAAAGCCGTTCCACTGCGGCAGAGGACGGAATTGGCGTATTGTACTTCAGGAAGAGGTTGATGAAGATCTGCTCCCCCATGAAGTCAGAGTCGGCTATGTCTACCTTTCCATCAGTGTCCAGCCAAGTGTCGACAAGTCTCTTGGCCTTCTGCTTGACACTGGTACTTGAGTCATTACTATAAATTAATTTTTCTCAACCGTACATTTTACCATACGTATCTCCATACGTATTAATATATATATAATATTATAGGACTTTTACTAACGTTAAAAGAACCTTCTTACCTTCAATAAAAGCGCACAACCTCCCTTGCGAGATCTGGAAGCAGACTGAAGTTATGGCGGTTTGAATTCATTCGCGGAGCGGTGATCTTCCGTGAATGACTCCTCGCAGTTAACGTGTTAACGGACTTTAACAGACTAAATATCGAGTTATCGGAAGTTAACTGGTCCGATAACGATAAATGGAAATTAACTTCCGTTAATAGTCCGTTAAAAAAAGTTAACTTCGTTAATTAACTGTTATCGGATTAACGCTTTAGTGCCCAACACTGATATATATATATATATATATATATATATATTATATATATATATATATATATATATATATTTACATACACACACACACTCGTGTGTGTGTATATGTGTGTGTGTTTGATGTCTACATACTATTTCCTGAACGTTCTGTTTGCTTTTTAGCCTAAGTTTGTGTGAAAACGAGGTATTGTAAGTTTAATTTTTAGTAAGTAAAGGCAAACACAAATATTAATAACGAATTACAAACATAATTCAAAAAGAATAATTCCAAATTGGGTTTTTTGTAAATATCACACTTTAGAATATGAAAAAGTAACTTCAGAATTGAAAATAACTCAGAATTAATTGTATAAAAATAAAAGAAATAAAAAATCCCTGATGAAATAACGCTCATCGCAAAACAAAGAATTCGATTAAAATAATAAATCGTTCATTCGTATTAACAATGAAATAAAATTTGATTGCTTCAAATGCTAAATAATCCTCTTTAGGAATCGCTCAAGTCGTAAGAATCCTCCAAAATTCTCTCCATAAAAATAATCCTAATGATTTTAATCCTCCAAATACCATAAATTTCCTAAGTCTCTCGAACCCTGTATAAATCTAAAATTCCCGTAAATACTCCGAATCTTATAAATCTCCAAATCTAAAAGTTTTGGGGAAACTTTGAAGCCTCCAAATCGGACAATTGCTACAAAATCTTACGAATGATAATCTTAAAAGTTCGAGTGATCTTGTAAATAAGAAAAATACCACGCATTGTACACCAATAAAACAGTCTTATTTATCAACGGATTATATATAATTCATCACGGTAAGTACACAGATCAATAAAAAATTAATCCTATGATTAATGCAATTATGATTGATTTCTACTGATGACGTTGTTCTTTCTTTTATTTAAAAGAGAGAGAGAGAGAGAGAGAGAGAGAGAGAGAGAGAGAGAGAGAGGAGAGAGAGAGAGAGAGAGAGAGAGAGAGAGAGAGAGAGAGAGAGATTATAAAGAAAGCCGCCGAATGCTTATATGTACTGTATAAGCATCCTCATAATTCCTTCAATCAGAAAAACATACGAATTTTGTTTTCATGCAGGAAGGAGGGATCAAGCCCGAACGCCGCCCGCAAAAATGACCCTTTCTCCCATGGAAAGAAAAGGAGAAAGCTGAAATCAAGGTCTCCGAGGCTATTAAAAACTATGCCCTTTTTTTTAAATTTTTAAAAGAATGTGTAGTGCTCACAAGGTAGATGAGACACGAATAAAGATCAGCTAAGGAGGACAGTGACAGTAGAAACGGGAGTTCCGGCACTCCCTATCTCCTGCCTAGCGTCCCCACCCGGAGTACTTCTCTGGTTGATTGGTACAACCATCTACATTAAACCTAATTGCTATACGAACTTAAGTCGACAAAGCCCAGTCCTCATGGCTTAGTGGGTAACACCGTTTCCATATAAACGAAAGGAAGACACTAAGATCGAGGGTTCAACTCCCTATTGTGTAATAATAATCCAGAAGTAGCGCAAGGGGCCGCATTAGTTTGACTTATGCGCTGTCCCAGTTTCTGGTCTTCCTCATTGATTAGCAGTAATATTATTAAGTCACTAATAGTCTTTTTACATCATCAAAACTCGCGTTGATGCTCTGAAAAAACATTAAACCAACAGTAATTTTCTTCTTTTACCTTTCAAATTAATTAAAATTTTACTTACAAATATTTTTTTAATCGAAGTTTCTCTTACGTCAACAAAGTTTTTTCGTATCATTAAAATCCTCATTTCAATTTAAAATTATCTTCACCAATTTATAATTTGATAAAATTCTTGCATGAAATACAAATATCCTTTAATTATAGAATTAAAATTCAGTTTCACGACCACCGGTGGACTGACAGCAACCTGGGCCCTCGGGCGTAATGAGGTCCTGAGCCCCTTGAAATCCGATTTTGTTCATATTACAGTTCGATTAGACAGACACTTGACCCAATTGAGAACACTTTCACTGTTTTATGATGACTGTGGGCCGGGGCCGCCTGGCTCTAGGTCCATGCCCGATTGCCCGACCGCTCAGTCCGCCCCTGTTCACGACATTAAAGTTCATTTGAAGACATTGAACTCCTTTATTACCACCATCCACTTCATTAGAGTCCCATTCCAGGTCAGTGAAGTCCCTTTACGAGTCATTAGAGTTCCATTCCATGTCATTAAAGTCCAATTCCGATTCGTTAAAGTCCTTTTTTTATTCCATTAAAGTTCTATTTCACGTGATTAAATTTATTTTCCACTTCGGCAGTCCCTTCTTACGTGAATAAAATTCCATTCCACGTCACTAAAGTCTTATTCCGTATCGTTTAAGTCCCTTCTCACTTCATTAAAGTCCTATTCCGCGGCATTTAAGTCCCTTCTTACGTCATTAAAGTCCTATTGCACGACGTTAAGTCCCTTCTTACGTCATTAAAATCCTATTTCACGTCATTAAAAGTCTTTTTACTGAACATTTTCGAGAGGACAAATAATTAAAGACAAAATTTCCGTCTCCTTTGCTCGTTCTGAAGTCGTTCCGTTCCATCGTTCGCGACACGTTTCCTCATCAATCCTCATTTGCACCCCCGTTTTCGTACCCCTTTTGATGAAGGATATCGCCTCATCAGTCAAAATTTTTTAATCTGAACTTTCAGATTTTTTATTATTATTATTATTATTTGCTAAAGTTATTTTCGAAATTGATCTTCCAAATGTCATTTTCCTTTTAGAAACTACGAAAAGTCAATTAAAATATTAAAAAAAAAAGTCAGTCATAGTCATGATTTCTTTTCTAAAAAAAATTAGAGAGATGCAGTCATTGATCATATATATATATATATATATATATATATATAATATATAAACCAGCCATTTCGCGTAATGGCTGAAACTTTTAATCATTTCGCGAAATGGCTGTTTCACGTGGTCATTTCGTGAAATGGCTAAAATGACTTTTGTCATGAATTCATAGAAATAACAAACATCACAATAAAATTGGAAACCTTTATTTAACTAAATCTGCTAAAACATACATACATCCACAGGTCTGTTCAAATAAGTGAGAAACACTCTTCAAATACACATTTGAGCACATTTGAACATTTGAACATATTTGAATTTTCAATGTAGAGGTTTTCAAAATTCAAATACTAACCGGCCTTTCAGTGTTATTCCGATGTCCGCCATTGAAGGCCCGGTTAGGTCAACTGTATGCCGTTGACAATTGGTTAGGTTAAGTCGTTTATTTTCGTTAAAACTAACGAAAATAACACAACTTGACCTAACCACTTGTGAAGGGCATACAGTTGACCTAACCGGGCAAATGATCTTGTACGAAATGACCAAGTGGAATTTCAGCCATTTCGCGTAATGGCTGAAGATTTTAGTCATTTCGCGAAATGACGAAGTGAAACAGCCATTTCGCGAAATGACTAAAAGTTTCACCCATTACCCGAAATGGCTGGTTACACACTTTGACTGTAACATATATATATATATATATATATATATATATATATATATATATATATATATATATGATCAACGACTGCATCTCTTATTTTTTTTTATAAAAGAAATTATGACCATAAGATTTCCAAAAATAAAGATATGGCTTATACACACTGGCTTATCTAACGTCTGATACTATTGATTATTATATCCTCGGTAAATTAATGTTCATACTAAACACAGCTCCAAACAGGGTGTGTGCGTGCGTGCGTGCGTGCGTGCAACTGGGAATAATTGAGGTCGAGTGTGTAATCATTCTCAGATGTAGTAGCGTAATTTTTGTTGTGAGGAAACACGTTTGGTATGAGTACCTCGCATATTAAAAAATAATTATATAAAGAAAATCGGATCACCTGAAGATCAGGGCCCCCAGCCTTCTTTAGTTTGCCTTATAAGGCTAACTAACGAAAATATCACGACCTAACCAAACCAATCTTTAGGTCAACTGTACGCCCTTGACGATTGGTTAGGTTAAGTCGTGATATTTTCGTTAGTTAGCCTTATAAGGCTAACTAAAGAAGGCTGGGGGCCCTGATTTTCAGGTGATCTAAAAAATCTATAAAACCATTTTTACTGTCGGAAAAAAGATACGTTGATCCTGATTAGGTTAAGTTAGGCTAGATTAGCGAGTACCTCACTGTTTGTTCATTAAACGGAAACCACGTTCGAGCCCTCAATCGTGTTCGAAACATTTATCACGGCCTCTAGGTTCGATAGCAATAAGGTTAGGCGAAGCTAAACTACATTTGATTAATTAGTTGTTTAAATATGTCGCTACCTAGTTTATACGGAGATGCGCACATGCGTGCAGTGTGTGTGTGTGTGTGTGTGTTTGATTTAAGAAACCAAACTCATAATCGTATTTTTCTCAAAAGTGGAAGGTTCCTCTGACTTGAGGAGTTATCTAAATGAAGGAGTGAGAAAAGGGCGATGTTTATCTCCTTTCTTATTTAAATGATACGGTGATGATGTTCTGAATGAGCTGCTATCAAATGTTGATTAGAGGATTAAATTATTATTAAGCTGCAAAGAAAAGTAATGCTCTTATCATATGTAGGTGCGGGCGATTATTAGTTTATATCTGATATTACAACAGTGTTCCCCAAAGAGGGTGCCGAGAAATTTTTCGAAAAATAGCGAAATTAAGTAATTGAAAATCAAAAACTTAACGGAGATATAGAAATTTCAAGTTAAATGAAATAATTACAATTTATTATTTACAGAGGATCGTCTTGCGACTGACGACTGACGACTTGGGTCGTGACGACTGGAGTCGCTTGTGATTTTACATTGACAGAGTAAGAGCCCCGCACACTGCAGCGACCGCGACCGACGCGATTCTGGGGGATCGCATCGCGGTTATTCCCATTCTGTCAATGTAAAATCACACGCGCGATTTGAGTCGTCACGGCCCAAATTGTAAGTCGTGAGTCGCGAGACGATCCTACGTCTAAGGCTGGCCGAATTAGACTCGCAAATCAGACGAAGTTTCTAATAATAAGAAAAGAAAAATCAGGTATTTCTCTCAGAATAGGCATAGCAAATTACAAAATAATGTGGTATGCAAAACGTATGAATATCTCATAAGCATGTTATGGCAAATAATTTGGATGTTAAAAAAAAAATGGTAAAACATCTTACTTATTTCAAGTTAATTATTTTGCATGAACAATTTTTCTCAGGCAAAAAGAAGTTTCTCAAAGGTTAATGGAACAAATCATATATAGTTCAACGCTTTATTATACTTAATTACTTTGTTGTACATTATATAGGCTAAACTACGTGACAAGGCGCTGGAATTGGAGGGAAAAATCCCAGCCATAGCCAATAGAATCAGAAATAAACAAAAGCAGATAAACATGAAAAAACCATAACAAACAATTTTCATCCAACCCTAGAGGCTTTTATGAAAATCTCATTAGAGAAAGAATAGTAGTCCATGACCCACCAGATCAGACACAGTTGGAGTCATACTGGAAGCTCCTCTTTGAAACTTTGAAACCCCTGAGCAGCATAACCAGGATGCTGACTGGATAAAGACCATTAGGGTAGAAAATGAGGGTAAACCGGAAATGGAGGAGATATTTATGATGGAAGATAAGGTAAGAAAGAAATTGGCAAAATTCTCCAACTTTAAAAAACCTGGCCTAGAAAAGCTCCCAAATTTCTGGCTGAAACAGATCACGGCATTACACCATCATTACACTGTCGCCTTTCACAGAATTTTGCAGGGAGAAGAAGAAACACCAGAATGGCTTACAAGTGGAGATACAACCCTCATCCCTAAGACTCGTGAGACAAATCTCCCAAATAAATACCGCCCAATTTGCTACCTCACTACCACATATAAACTATTTACTGGCCTGATTGCAGACACGAGAGGGGCCTTCAAAAAGTTCCCGGAAAAATTTAATAAAAAGGTAATAAAACAAAAAAATGAAAAAGTGCACATTTTATTTTTCTACATAACCATCACTATCATAACACTTTTGTAGTCTATGCCTCCAGCCTTCTAAACCCTGTCCGTAGAATTGAGCATCTTTTGAATGGAACCAGGTCGTTGTTGCCTTTTTGACCTCTTCTATTGACGAAAAACGGTCCCCTTCAGGTGTTTCTTTAAATTTGGAAACAGAAAAAAGTCTGAAGGAGCTAAATCTGGGCTGTAAGGAGGGTGGGAGAGCAATTCTCATCTTAAATCCCTCAGTTTGTCCCTTACCTTTCGGGACGAATGAGCCGGTGCGTTATCGTGGTGGAACAAAACTCTGTCATGAAGTTTTCCTCGCCGTTTTTTCTTAATTGCTTGATGTAACTTTTCTAGAACTTGTTCATAGTAGATTGCATTTATAGTTCTTTGTCCTTCTAGGTAATCTATTAACAAAATACCTTCCGAATCCCAAAAAATTGTTGCCATAATCTTTGCAGCGGATCTTTCAGATTTTCCTTTGATGGGGCCGCTTGATCCCCTCGGCAGCCATTGTTTGGATTGCTGTTTGTCTTCGGGATCATACAGGTACAACCAAGTTTCGTCTCCAGTCACAATTCTTTGCAAAAAATCTTCGGGATTAGCGTCCCACTTGTTTAACTTGTTGCAAGCTGATCCTCGCGCAACAGTTTTGGCACCCATCCGGCAGAAAGCTTACTCAAGTCCAGGTGGTCTTTTAAAATTGAATGAGTTGATCCCACCGATAAGCCTAGATTGTCAGCGATAAACTCGACAGAATATCGTCGATCTTCTTCGACTAGTGCTCTCACACGATCGATGTTTTCATTGTTGATGGTGGTTGAAGGTCTTCCACTTCGAGTGCCGTCTTCGATACTCTCTAGGCCATTTGAAAAACGATTAATCCATTCATAAAGGGTGGTCTTCTTGGGAGCAGTGTCTCCATAAACTTTCCTCACACTTTCAATAATATCACTTTTCTTCCAACCAAGTTTTACTAAAAATTTGATATTGCTTCTGACTTCGGATTTCTGAGATTCCATGTTGCTTCTGAGGGGTTAAACTTTCAAATGACATAATCTTCCAAATTCTGCATTTTCGGCAATCAAATTTTAACATGTTATTACAAAACCGTACAGGAATGAACATGTCGACTTATGATTTATCACGTAATTTCTAACGTGAATGGGAAATATTTTCCGGGAACTTTTTGAAGGCCCTACATATGAACACCTAGATGCTGGAGACTATCTGAAGAAAGAGCAAGAGGATGTAGAAGAAACTGCTTTGGAACAAAGGATCAGCTGCTCATCAACAAAACTATCCTTGAAGACTGTAAGAAAAGAGGCAGAAACCTAAGTATGGCATGGATAGAGTATCAAAAGGCATTTGATAGTGTCCCACACTCCTGGATTTTGGAATGCCTCAAGCTGTATAAAATCCATCCTACCATTATTAGAACTTTAACAAATCAGATTACAAAATGGAGAACGAACATCAATCTTACCCATGAAAATGGAAAAATATCCAGCCCCTATGTCAAGATTATGATGGGTATATTCGAGGGAGACAGCTTGTCACCCTGCTATTCTTTCTCACCCTGGATCACCTAAGCAAACTACTTACCGATAGCAACAAGGGCTACAACCTCAGTCAAACTAGGCGATGAAATCCAGACAGTGTTCTGAACCATCTCCTGTTTATGGATGATTCGAAGCTGTATGCAGACTCTGATCAAAACCTAGAATTTCTATTACGGATCATACATACTTACTCTGGTGACATAAAAATGAAGTTTGGATTGGATAACTGTGCTAAATGTACACTTAGGGGGGGTAAGAAAATACAAACCCATAACATCAATTTAGGAAGAGACACTGAGATTAAAGACTTGGAAGAGGATAGTTCCTACAAATACCTTGGAATAGAAGAAAGTGGTAATATAGAACATCGGCCAATGCGAAAGAAAATCGGTGGAGAGTATGTGCGAAGACTGAAAAAGATCTGCAAGACTGAACTTACATCAAAGAAAAAAATAACGGCTATAAATCAACTCGCCATCCCTGTTATTACTTATAGTATAAGGATAATACACTGGCCGAAATCAGAACTAAACAAACTAGATGTTAAGACCAGGAAAATCCCCACTCTAAATAGATTAACATATCGGAACCAGTGTTTTCCCAGATTGTACCTACCAAGGAAACTCGGAAGAATGGGATTGACTGAAGTTAACCAGCTGCACCGATCATCGACCATCAGCATTGGGCATATCTGAGGAGCTCTACTAACCCTACAATAGCGCTGGTTCGTGAACACCACACTACAAGGGTAACTCAACAAACTTCCATAACCAAACTGGCCCAGCACTTTGGAGGGAATAATTTGACAGAACGAGTAGAGACTGAAAGAGTACCAGCCACATTAATAGCAAGAAAAAGTCGCAAAAAATTTGTGCTGGAACAGCAGGCCAAACATGCAGAAGAATGGGAACAACATCAAAGGGATGGAAAATACTATCAAGAACTACAAAAGGACTACATCAATAAAGAAGGATCTTTGGAATGGCTAAGGAGAGGAGTTCTGCAATATGACGGCGAACGGCTAATACTGGGTGCCCAAGATCTTGCACTCCTAACAAATGCATTTAAAAAAATGGCTGGACTCAGTAATAATGACAAATATAGATTCTGCTATGTTGAGGTGGAAAGTTTTGGCCATCCAATATCAGGCTGTAGGGTGCTCATGGCAGATGGGTACTATACAGCCAGACACAATAAAATCTGTAAATATGTCCACTGGAAGATTATGACAGCATTAGAACTGGAATGCAGTAAAAATGTATTTGACCATACACTTACACCAGTTACTGGAAATAACCATTACACTATCTATTATGACACAATAATTCCAACTGCCACTTTCACAGACAACTTAGCAGTAAAACCAGACATAGTAGTGTGGGACAAGAAGGAAAAAGTTGCCTTACTTATTGAAGTCAGTGTCCCAAACGACTCCGGCCTCAACAGAGCAGAAAGGGAGAAAATTACTAAATATCAGACGCTTATATACAATATAAAGAGAAACTGGGAATTGAAAGAAGCTGCCATTCTCCCCATCATAGTTGGCGTGACAGGTATGCTGAAGAACAACTTAACAACTTAAACGAACGCTAGGCCAAGTTCAGACAGTTGGAGTGTTTGGCCTCGGGTGGAAGCCCCACTTACAGCTATAAAGTGTATTAAAAAAATATTCCAAAAGCCCTCAAATCGAAGTATCCAAATGGATTTTTGTAACTTTAAAACGTTCCAAGTTCTGGAGGGTTCTTAACTTTGGACATATATATATAGGTTCCCTCTATGGTATCTAAGGTTAAAAAAAAAAAAAGAGTCAGTAAGTTCCTGGTTAGTGTCTACGCGGTCACGAATTTGAACCTAACACTGAGAGGAACTTTTCGTAAACCTTATATTAATACATAATACGGAACCAACCTGTTTAAAATTTTCAATTCATGCTGAACTTCACTGCAGAAAGTACTGTATATGTAATTATTTTACACTAATTTTCAAAATGAGAGCTAATTTTACGTCTTTAAGGAAGCAGCTGTTTAAAATCAGGTTTCTGTTTATACATTTTCTACTGCATTTACATAACAAATTATAATGTCACATTTGAAAACAATATATATATATATAATATATATTATATATATATATATATATATACACAGAGTGGCCCAAAAGTAGGTATACAGTTTCATATGTTGATTTTTTTAAATTAATTTTCCTTTCAGGGTAGATAATAATGAACACTGCGTGAGTAACACTTGTTATGTGTAAATTTTCATTAAATAAATCGTATGTGTGTGTGTGTGTTCTTCTGAATTAGAGAAAAAACACTTGAGTACACTCTTTTTATTAAATATTTTGACACTAAAATGAAAAAACCTCTTCAGTTATCGAGGTGTCGCGAGAAATGTGTTGAAGTGGTCGCACGAAAAAGGGTATTTTCATTCCTTAGATTTCTTTATTCCTCGGCAGTGCTCAGGGTCATGTTCTTTCCACAAAGGCTCTCCTTCTCTTCATCCGCACACATATGCCAGTGTACGTGCATATATCTACACACACACACACACACACACACACACACGTACAAATTGAAAAAAGTTCGCCTAGAAATATAACATTTCTATAAACCATAAAATATTACTGATCATTGATAACAGGGTTTCGTTCTTAATATTATTAGTCACCAAAACATTATCCATATATATATATATATATATATATTAGGGCCCTGCGAAGCTTCGAGATTCGATTTGATTTCGAATCGGGAGAGAGGATTCGATTTGATTGGTTAGCTTGGTCTCCAATTCGATATTTTCGAATCGCCATTAAGTGCGGTAAACAACATCAGTGATGTTTTGAAGAACACTTTCGTAAATAAACACTTTTCTTTTTACTTAGATTATAATTCCATCTTTATACTGAGACCAATCTCTCGCGCAATAACACTTTTATCATACTTTAATACCATTGTTCCTCCTCATGATCAAATACTGAATACATCTTTTTTAGAAGGATTTACTTTGTCCTTTGTTCTCAACATTATTTAATTAATTTTGTGCTTATTTACTAATTGTGTGTAGAAACACACTAAATAAAGAAACCATTTTCTGTTTAATTTGAAACTTAATTCACTATATACACCCTATAATCTGTATGTGTACAGTTGATTCGATTCGAGATTCGATTCGATTTGAATTGTTTGGGATGATTTAATTCGAGATTTGATTCGGAAAATATATATATATATATATATATATATATATATATATATATATATATATTTATATTAGGCCTGTGCGATTAATCGAAAATGTCGATTCGGGTCGATTCAGTAAAAGAAGCGAAACCCGACCCGACTTAGAGCTAAAAATTAAATAAATAAATAAATATATATATATATATATATATATATATATATATATATATATATATATATATATATATATTATATTATTATATATAATATATAATATAATATAATAATATAACAACAGTGGCGATTAAAAATGCACATGGTGAAGTCCTCACTGATAAAAGCGAGGTGCCGCATGCTGGACCGAATACTTTAGACAGCTTTTGAATAACGAGAACCAATATGATGAGGTGAGACGGGAGGAACGGGTAAATCATGAGGAGCATGAGGGGGACAGAGAGATCACTAGAGAGGAGGTTATTCAAGCACTAAAGAGGATGAAGAATAATAAAGCTCCCGGGCCGGATGCAATTGTCACAGAAACACTAAAATCAGCTGGTGATCCTGCTGTGGACTGGCTGCTAAGCATTTTCCGGGTTGGGTGGTGTGGCCGCAAGGAATTGTACCGGCAGAATGGGGCAGAGCAATTATATGTCCTATATATAAAAAGAAGGGAAGTGAGCAGGAATGTCAAAATTACCGTGGCATATCTTTGATGTGTCATGTGGAGAAAATATATGAAAGGATTTTGGAACATAAAATACGAAACATACTGGAACCTGGGTTACTGGAGTATCAATGTGGCTTTTGTGCAGGCCGGAGTACTATAAATCAAATTTCAGCCATAAGACAATATCTTGAGAAGAGCCGAGAATTCAATTTGGACCGCTTCATATGTTTTTTGGATCTGGAGAAGGCATTTGATAGTGTGCCCAGGGAGAAGCTGTGGGTGGTTTTGAGTGAGAGAGTGCCACCCAAGCTTCTGAGAGCAGTAATGAGCACCTATAGGGTCTCCCAGAGCACGGTCGTGGGATCGGAGGAATGGTTTGATATAAGTACAGGAGTTAAACAAAGGAGTGTTCTGTCACCCATTTTATTTATTGCCTACATCAACAGGGTTATGGAACACATAACTGAGGAAATTGAAGAGGAAATAGAAATTTTTGGATATGCTGATGATGTGGCTGTTGGGACTAACACAGCACAATCCCTGGAGAGAATTATGCAGAGGTGGGATGAGAGATTGAGGGGGTATGGACTGAAACTGAATTATGATAAAACTGAATATATGGTGGTAACGAGGGGAGCGAACGAGGATGGAATCTTTGTTGGGGGAAGGGAAATGGAAAAGACGGACACATTTAAATACCTTGGTAGTGTGATAGCAAATGATGCGGGTATGGATGCAGAGGTGAATGAAAGAATTGCTAAATATAGCAGAAATGTTTCCTTCCTGTACCCCATATTGAAAGACCAAAACATCCCTAAAAAGGTAAAGACGCATATATACTCAACAATATTGAAACCAATCTTACTATACGGCAGCGAGACTTGGGCCCTAACCACAAGGACGAGGGGAAAGCTGCAAGCAGCTGAAATGAGGGTCCTGAGATTGATAGGAGTAAGTAGATTGGATAAAATAAGGAACACTGAAATAAGAAGGCGATTGGGTGTAACTTCGGTTAATGAGAATATTGAGAGGAACCAACTGAGATGGTACGGGCATGTCCAACGGGGCAGGGACAATTCGACGTGGCTGACTCGATGCGACCCAACTCGATGTGGCCGACTCGATGTCAGGACAACTCGATGTCAAGCCAAGTCGATGCCAGGCCAAGTCGATTTCATTTTCTTTATATATTTAATGTAGGTTAACAATGCCCGGTTAGGTCAACTGTACGCCCTTGACGATTGGTTAGGTTAAGTTGTGATATTTTCGTTAAAACTAACGAAAATATCCCTTAGGGATATCACATCGAGTTGTCCTGACATCGAGTCGGCCACATCGAGTTGGGTCGCATCGAGTCGGCCACATCGAATCGTACCCAACCCTGTCCAACGAATGCCGGTGGAAAGGACAGCAAGAAGAATGCTGGAATGGGCCCCTCAAAACAGAAGACCAGTTGGAAGACCCAAGATCCGATGGATGGATAACATCAAGAGTGCTGTCGAGAAGTGTGGAATCAGTCTCCAACGGGCGAACTTGTGGAGATCGTGAGGCATGGAGGAGTCTCGTCCGAGGGCTCCCAACTGACAGACCGCTTTAGGTCTACCAGGCGCCTGGTAAGAAAAAAATAATAATATAATAACGTTAAAAAATAGTTGGATATTTGAGCGATTACGCTTTTATAAAGATCTGAGTGCGCTCAATGCGCATGGTCAGCTCTTGATTTTGCGATGTCACAGAATCACGTGCGCGCGCCTTGCGGTGTGAGAAGTTTGGATCAGTTCTTTGGGTTCAGTTGTTTATTACGCTTTTCAGTATGTTGTTGTTGGTGCATGTATGTTGTTCTGTTGGTGCTGGTGCATGTAAATTGTAAAGTATAGGTGAGTGCAGTGCACAGTCGCAGTCGAATCGAATCGAATCGAGAATCGAAAACAAGTGGCCGAATCGAATCGAAAATCGAATCGAAATAAAAATATCCGAATCGCCCACCCTTAATATATATATATATATATATATATATATATATATATATATATATATATATGTGTGTGTGTGTGTGTGTGTGTGTGTGTGTGTGTGTCAAGAATAAATATATTTATATATGTATATATATGCATGAATATGTGAAATGTGTAACTTAATCCACTGGTCGTTGTAGACAATATATATAGAAAGGGTATGAACTTACTCATCCGCTTTCGTTAATGAATTTTGCGAGATATTCGAATCTAAATATTCTTATCTTGATTTCACCTCTTGCACATTGATCAGCTGTTGCAAAGCAAAGGGAGCGCTTTCGCAGCTCTATCGCAAATTATATTTGGAAATGCAATGCGTAGATAAAATCTGTTTGTTGGCTTTATTTAAGCTGTTAAAGCGTTTACGACCCTCGATTTTCAGTATTTTTAGGGTGTATACACACACACACACACACACACACGTGGTGTGTGTGTGTGTGTGTGTGTGTGTGTGTTTGGTAATTCTTAACAATTTTCTTTGTTTTACAGTTATCCCAGAAGAACTTTCTCCAAGAGTCGAAACGTCGTCAGTTCGCGTTGGGGGCGTGGCAATTTTAAAGTGTCAAATCAGCGCTGCCGTTGGTCCAGAAGCGTTGATGACGTCATGGATGATTCAGAAATCTTTGAAAGACCAGCCGATGCCCTTGCCTGATGCCGGAAGGTCAGTTCCTTTACTAAATACTTTATTGAAAAATAAATGTCACTAATAATACACCCGGCAGTATTTATCTGGAACACACCACCAGAAGAACGGTGCAATACACTAATTTTTTAGTTTTTTAGTTTTTGTTTTGGATTCTCGATATTGGAATGTGGGTAGAATACTGACTTGTCCTAGACAATTGAAGATTAGAAGGAAAATTCTGTGTACGGGTACTTACACTAAAAACTAATCTAAACACTATACTTTAATAATAGTCAGTCAGGATGGCCAGAAACTGGCACAGTGCTCAGACCAACTGATTACTTTCCGCTAATGTCATCCCCATCTCCATCCGTGGTCCACAAATGCAAATCCACATTTGAGAAAAGTGTTTCTTGCTTTGAAATACAAAGTCACTGCATTCCCAAGCGCGGAAAAAGGTGCCGAATGAGAATGGCAAATATTTTCTAACCTTTGTTTAATTTTATTTTTCTTTAATCTGCGTCATTTTTATTCTTGATACTTATTTTACACTAATTTCAAAATTCTATAAAACGGCAAACGGGTAGACGTAGCCGATGTCTCAACTGAAACATGGAGCCTGCAGCCGACATTTTTTTTTTTTAATAAATTGAGAGAGCGGGAATGATGACAATTGTCACCATTTACCGTTTATTTTAATTAGGGCAGTAATAATAACGGGGGAAAGCGAGCGTGAATTTATAATTTTAACACCAGATCGTGAAGGAAACCTTAAGTTAAATAAATTTTAAATCACAATTTACATTTTTTTTAATACAACATCGACCTTCTCTTAACGACCTCGTAACGAGAATTGGTGAACAAGGCTCTTTTTAAAATCTCGTAGATCTACATTTGATTGGTTGCCTCCTTGACAACAGTAACTGTTATGATTTTGTTTGACTCTGTTTTAAAATAGTTTTTTATGAAATTTTTATACAGGGTGTTCGGAAAGTCACTGTGCACTTATATAATTAATGTTTTTTTTTATTTTTATATTTTTATATTTATATTTTTTATATTTTTTTTTTATTATTTTATTATTATTTTTTTTTAGTTTTCAACACCTTTTATAAGTTCTGATGGTCCCATCCATAACCTCTATCATATATGCAATGTTATACTATTGTATGCTATTAAATAAATATAAGTGCACAGTGACTTTCCGAACACCCTTTATTAACATTCAGATAATTTTGTTTCTTTTTAAAATAATCGTTAACAATCATTGTAAATCGTAAAATTCCATTTTAATATAATCATTAATAATCATTATAAATTTCATATTCAAATTCAACACACAATACAGGAATTGGGAATAAACCGATTTGAAAATGCCTCATTTGAAATTCTCACTCTTGGGCGCGGAATGAAATTGGAATGATGTTGAGTGGGAATAAACCGGCCAACTAACTCCGCCCATTGGGTTAATTCCTGGATTATTATAAACCATCACCATTGGGAGCCGAATCCCGACCTCAGTGACTTCATTTCGTTCATCGTGTCGTACCACGTTGCCCGTTGACAACGATGTTAAGCGAGATTGGGTTTGGAGAATAGTTGGATGTGGGGGACCATCCTCCGCGTTCAGATTATGTAGCGACCCGTGGTTCGGATCCCACCTAAAGCTGTAGGTCCCCTCCGTCATATGACCTTAGATATTGCGAATGATATTAAAATATCTTACCATTACATTATAGTCGCTTTCAAATAAACGGTGTTAGGAAGGGACAAATTCTCGAGATGACGAGAATTTTTCTCGAATACAAAAATTTTCGACAAAATTATTTTGGATTTTCATTAACAAAGGCGACAAAACACAAAATGATTTAATCTAACCTAACCAAGTTTGATCTAATTTAAACTAACTTTACCTGAACTAACCAAATATAAACACACCTAACCTAATTATACTAAATCTACATTTACAAAACAACTATCATAAGTTTCAAAGACGATAAAATTCTGATTCTATTTTGGTATTTTGGTTGTAGTTCTGTCTTTTAAAGACAATATTCCAATTTTGATTCCAGCTGTCAGAGGGACATATCCAAAGGTGTACGTAAATTTATTTGTGCCATGTTAGAACGCCCCTCACTCGACCATTTTTAATGAATGAACGGTAGACTAAACTCGAATCGAAAATGAAAATAGGTAACCGCTTTTTTTCATGAATTTTTGTCGCTCATCCATGGAAAGAACGCCTCTTCAATTTTCTTCGAAAATAAACTTTCTCTGACAGACACCGTCTTTTTCTTTACTAACTTTTCGACTATAAGTGACTTAAACCAACCAACTAAGTATTTTATCTGAATTTTTGCTATACACAGACTATATATAATATATATATATATATATATATAGATATATTAATCTGAAAATTATTTCACGAAAATAACACGTGAATAATATTTATGATGAAAATAACCACGAAGGAAAATTAAAACACGAAATAGTGCTCCAGCGCTTTCGTCTAATGACATACTCAGGAACATTGAAATTAATAACAAGATTGACACTATATATTGATCACAAAGGAAAAAGCAAAAATAATATGATTGGTACAGAAAATATTTTAGGAGGAACATACAATTCACGTGGAAAAGCTACTAGAGACGGATTTCTTGTCTAAATCTGTTCTGAATGAATTCAAAACAACAAGATCAAACGGGAAAAAAGCCCCTGGCTAAGGTTGAAATTGTTTGTAAGTTGAATAATGGCAGACTCAAGAGTGTTTCTAAATTCTATTAAAAATGTTGCTTGAATGAAACAAAACTGAAGAATTATTCCAATCAATATAATGGGACAACTCCGACAAATGGACAAAAAGGGCATTGGACGACTGTCCCGTTCTAAAGGAATATTGATGTCGTTTTACACGCGTGTTCACTGTTCAAGTCTTTCCCCGTCTGTCCAATGTAAAAGGAATCACATTGTTTGCAACCAATTTTATAGATAATGCCTGAATTATTGGTAGGACTGTTCTTTATTATGACATTTTTATGACATTATGACTTTTCGATCACCCTATATATATATATATATATATATATATATATATATATATATATATACACAGTGTGTGTGATATATATATATATATATATATATAATTATATATATACACACAGTGTGTGTGTATATATATATATATATAGTGTTATGCCTACCACAAGGAAAAAGGAAGAGATTCCAAGGCTTTTCGTGTATTCAACAGTACACCTCGTCAGGGAATGAAGGAAAAAGGCAAAAAAACAAAATATATATGGTGCTGGTTAAGTGTGCTGTCTACCTACGATTGGTTAGGTTTAATCATGATATTTTCGTTAAAACTAACGAAAATATCATGACTAAACCTAACCAATCGTCAAGGGCGATTGACAATGGGATGTAAACAAACAATTATTATTAATTAATTAAAGGATAAAAGTATTTTAACAAAATGCTCTCCATTTTATACGATAGCAAACTATTATTGAAATTATTTATAAAGTTTCATTGGATTGAAACTATGGAATGATTTAAATGCTGATATTGAAAATATTGTGAATGTAAATTCGTTTAAAACCAAGTTGAAATCCCTATTAATAATGGCATACTAATATAAAAAAAATTGAATTCTTTATTCATTTCTCGTGCGTAATCTAGTATTAAAGACACGTTACTCGTGATTATTCAGTTCTTATCTCTCGTGCATAATACTGATTTCTTTGTATGGTATTGGTATAATTTGTTATATCGATAATGATAATTTAAGATTAATACTTACCTTAATTAATAATACTTATTCATGATTTATTTATTTATTAATAAGAAATTTTATTTTTAATTAGAGCCCAGTAAAGCTTAAAGCTTAAGGGCCAAATTAAATTAAATAAATAGTCCAGCTGCGCAATAATTTATATCACTGTAAATTACTGTAATGTACTGTACTGTAATGTAATATACTGTATTCCAGAATGTCCCTTTCACTTGTCATTTTTAACGCGTGTTTAATTGTGAAACTCAACCCATATATATTATATGGGTTCAACTAGGATAAATTTGAAAATAAAACACGTGGAATTACTAAATTATGCACGTCCACCACTAGGAAAACTTAAAAGCAATTCAAACATTTTTCGTGTATTTAACAATATACCTTATCAAATGATGAAGGAAAAAAGCAAGCAGCAGTGTATATATATAAAATATAACCATATATATATATATATATATATATGGTGGAGCTCATAAGTATTCGTACAGAGAAATATTTAAGTTGTATTCGTCCTTATTTTCTGTACCATGCAGAGGATAGTTATGAAAAGTTTACCGTTCGTTTGGAAAAATTTAACAAATAAAAACATTAGTTTAACTCCAACATCTAATGTAAAACATCAAAGAATTTAAAGAAAAAAAAATTAAGATGCAAAAGTTTTCGTACACTTACTTGCAAAATTATTTGATACTTCGTACGTACACCTAAGGCTTGAAGAATATAAAATTTGTATCAGTAGTTGGCTGTTTATTCATTAGAAACTGTTGGCAATTCTGAATTCTAGAATTTTCTCTATGAATCTTCATGGAAGACGGATGACTGTACAAACCATTAATAAGTAATGGGTCGTCGTGGTAAAGAGCTAAGAGATCTGTTATTGCTGCACACAAATCTGGAAAGAGTTATAAGAAGATAGGGGAAGAACTTCGAATTCCATTTACGATGGCTGCTGCAGTTATAGAGAAATAGAAAGGCTTTGGAACAATCAAAACTCTATCAAGGTGTGGATGACCTTGCAAGATTTCAGAACGTACAGCCAGACGGGTTGAAAGAATGGGTACTGCGAATCCACGAGTGACTGCGGGTGATATTTGCCATACATTAAGACTGTCTAAGTTCGATATCCATCCCTCTACTGTACGTCGTACATTGAGAAAGAATGGTCTGCATGGATGAGTTGCATGAAGAAAAGCGTACAAAGAAACTTGTTAAAAAACGCCAAAGATCATCAAAATGATGGATTTGCATTCTGGAAGAAAGTTCTCTGGACAAGACCAAAACTGAATTATTCGGGAACGCGACTATTGACCGTTCTATTTACAAATGCAAATGACCCTCCACACCATTTACACTTATGTAAACCCCCACACTAACACACTCACCGTAAATTTGATTGATCGCTTCAGGCAACTTTCGTTATACATTTCAGGCTTTCTTCCCCAAACTCGCGGACTCCTGTCATCAAATGAGACACAAAATTTTGATTCGTTTAAAAAAAAAACACTTTTTGTCACTCGTTTGCAGTCCATGCAACTCTTTTTTTTATGCAGAAAGGAGGGGACATGGGCAAATGCCTGCAAAAGCGCCCCTCCCCCCCCCCTAGAAGAAGAAGAGAACCAAAATCAAGGTCCGTGGTTTTCGAGATACCTAGACACTCTGCGTTTGAAATATGGAAGGTCATAGACAGGACGAAAGATGGATTGAGGAAAATTGTTCCAGAGTTCACCGGTTGAGTAGATAAAAGATTGAAAATACCGATTAACCCTTGCATTAGATATTTGGGCAGAAAAGGAATGAGAAAGTGTAGAAAGTCTGGTGCTGCGTGCTCTCCTTAAAGGAGGAGGCATGCAGTTACTGTAGAGAGTTCAGAAGAGCAATGTCCCTTATAATAGCGATAGTAAAGAGATTGTGAGGCAACACTGCGATGAAGAGAGAAAGATTGAAGACAATCAGAACTGGCGGGGAATTAATTAGGCGAAAAGCCTTTGATTCCACCCGGTCAAGTACGACTGTGTAGGTTGAGCCACCCCATACATGAGAAGCATACTCCATACAGGGGCGAACAAGACCCCTGTACAGAGACAGTAACTGAGTGGTGGTGAAGAAACCGCGGAGGCGGTACAGCACACCTAACCTCTTCGAAACTGTTTTAGAAAGAGAGTATATGTGATCTTTCCAGGAAAGATCACGAGAAAAGGAAACGCCAAGAATGTTAAGAGAAGAGGAAGGATTGAGTTGTGTATTGTTAAAATTAAGGGGATAGTTGTGTCGTCTTCTCTTTTGCTTTGCATTTAGCATTGGTTTAATTTTCGAATTCCGTGACCGAAATTCCTTTTCATAAAGGCAGCGAGTGTGTTAGCGTGGAGTTGATGAATGCAAATGGTGTGGGGTCACTTGCATTTGTGAAGAGAATTGTTAATAGTCACGTTTATCAAGAAATCTTAGAATACCTCAGGCTGAAGTCTGCGGAACAGCTGTATGAAGATGAAACATTTATTTTTCAACATAACTTGGCTCCAGCTCATGCGGCTCGTGCAACATCTGCGTGGTTTGATGCTCATGAAATTGAAGTACTACCATGGCCAGTTAATTCTCCCGATCTTAATCTGATAGAAAATCTTTGGAATATTGCTAAGCAGGAGGTCCAAAGGCGTAAACCAGGAACACTTAGTGAACTGAAGAGGTGTTTGATGACAACCTGGCAATCGATAACTACGGAAGAATGCGAGAGGCTTGTCGACTCGATGTCACATCTATTGGAGACTTGGAGTCCGTAATCGGAGCTAAGGGTGGACCAATTAAATACTAAGAAGCAGAATTAAAAAGTCTTTGATAAAGGTTTAATATATTGGCAGTACTCAATAAACAATTAATTTATTCTATTTTTTTTTGTAACACCTAACAAGCTATTTTAATATTTTTGTATGTTACTATGCATTAGCTTTTCATTTTAACTTTTTATCACAATGACGTGTTGAGTGAGGGGTTTCTCCCGGGGTTATGTCGTTCCCGGTGACCCCTGGTAGTCGGTATGGCACCCCTGGTGACCCTTCCATTGACCCGTTTGTGGGTGTGTGTGTGACGACTAAATTAATGCATGTCTGGTAGCGCGGGCACAAAGCTGTTTTTATTACCATATATTTTACTCTTAAAAGACGTTACTGTTGATGTACTAACGTGGTCCATTAGAGGGTAGCATGACAATTATAACTTACTGTTTTCCGCTGTATGATTACTCACTCAAACCTCAGCTAAATGACACTGGTTACTGTAACAATTTAAAATATATCCTCAGCTATTTTTTTATGAAACACAAAAAGTTTTAATATTTTATCTTATGTTCGTTTACAGAATAAATTAAATTACACGAATAATAAATAGAAATAGGCCATGGTCGGAAATCAAATAGGCCTCAGGAAACGGGAATAAGGCCTAGGGTTTGAATATGCTTAGGTAGAACTATATTGTTGTTCCTCAAGGATTACCCTGGAGGTTAATTTGATGAATTTACTGGCATAAGTTCATCTTACAAGTAGGCCCCTTTTCCCACCGGCTCGAGTGGAAATATTAAAATAAAAATGATAAGGGAGGGAAAATAAGATAAACATATCTCGACTAACTTCTCCCTCTGCTTGATTCTCTGACTGAGTGACTTTCGATCTGATTCTCGCTCTCTCTCTCTCTCCAACTCACTGGCTCGGACCGACTCTCAATCTGCATTGCACTCTCTTTTTTCCTTCTTGTCTCGAGAATTCGGATTTTCATCTCGCCTTTGGGAAAACGCAATTTCACGTTTTTTTCTTTTCGTTTGATTCTAGAACTTGCAACTAATTTTAAATACATTATATTATGAGTTTTACAAGTCATTTTATATTATTTAATTAACTTGTGTTACCTGTTTTACAATATAAACTAGTTTAATTATATATTTCAAGTACTATTTGAAACTAAGATTATTTGCGAATACGTGATTTGTTGAAATTGAGGTGTGGTATCAAACAAAACAACGTCACATGTTCCAGTACAAAAACGTTGAGACCTGTTTGGATGTTTTCATGCAGGCAGTCACGTAGCCTTTTCTGGGATTTACCCGAGGCCTATTTGAAATTTATATCCTAACTAACTTATGGTTTTCATTTATGTAAAAATTTTTACTATATTTTATATTATTAATAAATCGCCAATTTTGCACTCCCAACAGACGTCACAGATACTCGATACTCCTCATAAAGGTGATGAGCGCATTTGAGACTATTCTATTTTTTGGTCCGGAGTTGTATATCTTTCCACATTCAAATTCACTGGAGAAAGGATATCAAACTTATTTATATAAGGTGTACCTAATCAAATATTTATCATTTTACATTCAAATTTAAAGTAATTAGGCTTAAATCACATTTATATTGCATATTAATTGTAAACTTCTATTTACCATACAACAACGGCAGTAATCTAGATGAATACATTGATTTGCTGTACAAAATTAAGTCATTATCGGATAATCCCAAATATTCTCACTGTATAATAATGGGGGACTTTAACGCGCATGTGAACTCTGAATTCTTTGTAGAATTGGGTAACATGTGCGAGTCGGCCAAATTAAGTATAAGTGATGTAGTTGTATTAGGGGGTAACCAGTGGTAATTTTACATACGTTAGTGATATGAGTGGTACCACCAGGTGGACTGATTATTGTCTCACTAGTAATAATCTAAAGGATCGAATTGTTAGAGTTCATATTCTGCATGATTTCCTTCTTTCTGATTATAGACAATTAGAACTATTAATTAATTTTACCAATTTATGCGCAACACGACATAACAAGAACTCAATAGGCAAGAATAATCGCGTCGATTGGTCTAATGTTAATAATTTAGAAATTTTGCATCTTGCCTGTAGTAATCCTTGTTCAAATGATTTTCACTGTATTATAGTAAGATAGTATCCCTTTTAAGAGAAGCAGGAAGCCCCCTGATTAAATCTTACAACTATCATACTAAGATTATTCCTGGATGGAATGATTTTATTGCCTCCCTGAAGAGGGAATCGAAAGACGCCTACGATTTGTGGTGCTTTCATGGTAAACCCAGATTAGGATCAGTATACATGAATATGTGTAGAAGTAGGAGTCAGTATAAGGCGGCCATAAGGCAATGTAAACAGGAAGAAGAGTCTATTCGTGCATCAAAAGCCTGTTAAGCTCGCATAAATAACGATAATAAATTTTGGAAATTTGTTAAGAATCAAACGGGTATCAAAAATGTCCTCCCTCCGACAATCGATGGGGTGTCGGGGGAGGATGAAATTGCAAAGCTATGGAAAAACCACTACTCTAACATTCTTAACAGTGTGAGTAGGGATAATCTTAAGATAGATTGCAGCGAAACGAATGTGGGAAGGACGAGGGAAAATACTTTGATGTCAATTCCTGAAGTAAAGAAGTTAATGAAAGAGTTAAAGACTGGTTCTGCGTCAGGGGTAGATGACCTATTGAATGAGCACTTAAAATATGCCAATGACGTAGTGTATCTGCATATATTATTGCTCCTATCAGCCATGCTTGCTCATAGCTATATCCCTGCAGAGTTCATGAGGGTATATATCTTGCCCCTGGTCAAAAATAAGTATGGAGACATTCTGTCCAGCAATAATTACAGGCCTATTGCTGTCGCTTCCTGCTTCTCGAAACTACTAGAAAAACTCTTGTTACTCCGATTAAATGATTACCTATGAACATCTCCTAATCAGTTTGGTTTTAAAAGGTCCCACTCAACTGACCTGTGTATCTATGTACTTAAAGAAACAATATCTAAATACATTGACAGTAATTCAACTATTTAGAGCTGTTTCCTAGATATATGTAAGGCATATGATAGAGTGAACCACAATATTTTATTTAAAAAACTAGAAGACAGGAAGGTTCCCATGTACATATTAAATTTATTGAAATTTTGGTATTCTCACCAATATTTTACCCTTAGGTGGGGCAATGTACTATCCGAATGTTTTGGCTCCTCTTGCGGGGTGAGACAAGGCTCCTTGCTCTCTCCTATGCTATTTAATGTGTATATTGACGGATTAATTGCTTCGCTTAATGAGGCAACGGTGGGATGTTGTATAGATAACACAAGGATAAATAACTTAGTTTATGCCGATGATATGGTGTTAATGGGTTGGGTACGATTCGATGTGGCCGACTCGATGCGACCCAACTCGATGTGGCCGACTCGATGTCAGGACAACTCGATGTGATAGCCCTAAGGGATATTTTCGTTAGTTTTAACGAAAATCACAACTTAACCTAACCAATCGTCAAGGGCGTACAGTTGACCTAACTGGGCATTCAGTTAACCTACATTAAATATATAAAGAAAATGAAATCGACTTGGCCTGGCATCGACTTGGCTTGACATCGAGTTGTCCTGACATCGAGTCGGCCACATCGAGTTGGGTCGCATCGAGTCGGCCACGTCGAATTGTCCCTGCCCCGGTGTTAATACGTCCCTCTGTTAAAGGTCTGGATCGGTTGCTAAAAGTCTGCGAAATGTATTCGCAGAAACATGATATTCTTTTTAATGTTACAAAAACTAAGATTATGCAATTTCATCCTAAAAGCAAAAATCAGCCAGCTGACATTAGGTTTAAAATGAAAGGTGAAGTAATTGAGGAAGTACAAGAGTTTAAGTATTTGGGTCAAACTATTACCAGCTCCTTGAGTGATGACTCGGATATAAGAAAACAATCTCGAAGCCTTTGTGCTAAAGCGAAGATGACTATAAGGAACTTTCGGCTCTGTACAAGTGCAGCTGAAGACACTCTCTTTCGTACTTTCTGCAGGAATATTTACGGACAGCAACTCTGGGTGAACTATAAAAAAGGTTTTGGCAGAACCCTAAATTTGCTGTACAACAGGTCTTTTAGACTCTTACATAAATTACCCCCCCGAGATGCTCAGCTTCGCAAATGTTTGCTATCTGCAATGTCCCGAACTTTCCCGGAGGTAACAAGACGTGCTCAATACAATCTAATACAAAGAATTAAGAAATCAACCAACCTGATCATCCAAGCTATCCATGAGTCCTGCCGTTTATCCTCTAAGGCCTAAGCTATGGAATTCTTCGTACGAAAACGTCTGTCTTAGCTCCACTTAACTTCGATATTACTGTATTATTTCTAATCAACTCTATATATTTCTATCCTTAGTATGTGAACTGCCATTGTATTAATAATATTTGTCATATGGATTACACTGTGCAACACTGATTCTGTTTATATACAAATTTTATGTTCGTATATGCATTTGTGGGCGCTGAGTCCAAATCTGGCCTTGGCTTGTGTGTATCATCAATGGTTTCAGAGATAATCCATTTTTCATGTTTTACCAGTATAATGTTATTATGGGCGCAGCAATATCAGAATAATCAGGAATTGTTGAGAACAATCCGGATGTTCGTTGACAGTTTCTTGCTCTAGAAATTGCCCGAAACTTCCACTGTGCTATATAAAGAAGAGCGCAGAGTCTGAGAAGTCAGTAAGTGTGAGCACACAAAGAAAGCAGGTTGTTTGTCTGATGGTTGCAAGCACTGAGGTACTGTGTTTCTGTGTTTCTCTGTGCTGATGATTTGAGTGTTATCGATCCTTTTTTATTGCGAACATTATTTCAGTGTTGTGAATACATCTTTTTTCTGGAATCTGTAATCTGTTGCAGATTTAATTAATGTAGTACAGTTTGGTAAAGAGAATGGCAACTAGAGCTTGTAAACACTCGCCGGATATATTCTGCTACGTTTGTGGGTATTACATAGGCCCCAAGCAAGTATCGCACAAGATTGTGAAAGGCACCAAGTTCTGGATCGCGTATCGGCTCTATTTTGGTATGCCTATGGGTGACCAAGATAAACCCTGGGCACCCCATGTGATCTGTGGAAGCTGCCGCTCCACACTTGAAGGGTGGCTGCGGGGAGTACGCAAGGCAATGCCCTTTGCGGTACCCAGAATATGGAGAGAACCAAAGAGCCACCACGACGATTGCTACTACTGCATGGTAGATGTTTCTAAGTACAGGAAAGTTAAAGGAAGGCAGACTCTTCAGTATCCAAGCATAGCGTCGTCCATAGCTCCTGTACCACATAGCGAAGGTCTTCCAATACCACGTCCACCAGAACAGGTATCTATCCATTACTTTACTTTCTGTGTTTACAGACTGTGGGTCATTATGTGTCGATTTTTCTTAGTGCTGATGCTCTTCTACATATATAGCTATGCCTATATTTTGTTTCTTTGCTTTGCAGGTTGAAAATGAGGATGCAGCTAGCTCATCTGAGATGTCGGCTGGTGAGGACAGTCATGATGAAGAATATACAGTAACTTTCAGTACAAACCCTCACTTTCCAAATCAGAGGGAATTGGACGACTTAATTAGAGATTTGGGTCTGACAAAATCAGGGTCTGAGCTTCTGACTTCCAGACTCAAAGAGTGGAATTTGCTTGGAGAAGACTGCAAGAGCACTGTATACCGAAAGCAGCATGAAGAGTTTGCAAGGTTCTACGATGTCAATGGCTCTCTCTGTTATTGTAGCGAGGTTAATGGTTTATTCACAGCTATTGGGTTAACACATATACCCTCAGAGTGGCGCCTGTTTATTGACAGTTCAACTCGGAGTTTAAAAGCTGTTCTACTCCACAATGGGAACAAATATCCATCTATATCAGTTGCACATTCTGTTCAAATGAAAGAGGACTATGAAAATGTCAAACAACTGCTCACTCAAATCAGGTATGAACAATATAACTGGGACGTGTGTGGTGATTTCAAAATGATTATTACAACGTTTACAAGGAGGGTTCACTAAATATTTATGTTTTCTTTGCCTGTGGGATAGCAGGGCTTCAACTGAGCACTATAAAACAGTTCAGTGGCCTCCACGTGAAGGACTGCAACCAGGAAAGTACAATGTACTCAGGGAACCTCTTGTGAAGCCTGACATAGTTCTGCTACCACCTCTCCATATTAAGTTCGGTCTAATTAAGCAGTTTGTAACTGCGTTAGATTTTGGAGGGGAAGTTTTCCAACAGATTCGGGTCATGCTCCCTAAACTCTCTGAGGCCAAAGTCAAGGCTGGCATCTTTGTAGACCACAAGTCAAGGCGCTGTTGAATTCAAAGAACCTTGAAGCCAAGATGACTCCGATCGAAAAAGAGGCTTGGTGTGCTTTCCGTGATGTGGTTCGTGGGTTTTTAGGCAACCATAAAGCACCAAACTATAAGGAGTTAGTGTCAAACTTGATTAAATGCTATGGCAAAATGGGGTGCCGTATGTCTTTAAAATTACACTAGCTGCATTCACATCTAGACTTTTTTCGTGATAACCTGGGCGATGTGAGTGAAGAACATGGCTAAAGATTCCATCAAGATATTCAAACGATGGAGGAAAGGTACCAGGGCCATTGGGATGCTTCCATGATGGGAGACTACGTATGGTCGCTGATCAGAAAGGATAAGAATGTTCATACGCGGAAGTCGCGTTCTTCAGTGCATTTTTAAGGAACGCACACTGCATAACGAGGCTTGTTATTCTCTTATCAGTTCTCCTCATGATATATATTATATCCTTTGCACCATTTTGGGTTTGTCAAACAATTTTGGCTCAATAAACATTAATTTCCAATAGTGTTTTTATTTTCAGAAAATATTTATGTTAGCCTTCTTTTTATACTGTACTTTGCCATATGAAAAGTGTGATAACCTATATTTTTGAAACGGTTGATGATAGAGCAAAACCAATATCATTTTTGGAATCAGCGCCCCGAAATCATTAACAAACGACAGAAAAATCACAATAAACAGAAATTTTTTCAAATTTTGTTACCCAGTGTTATAGTCTGCCAATAAACCTTTTTCATCTTCATTTTCATTTTCATTATACAGGGTGTTTATAAAGTCCCTATCTATTTCAGTGAAAACGTAGCAAAAAGAGTAAAATTCAGTAACAATACAATAGAAAGCATACATTTAATGAATACTTAAGCATATGATTCTACATGAGCACCATCAGTATCTCTACAGAGTTCGAATCTGTCAGCAGCATTACGGAACACATTTTGGAGCATGACAGGGGTTATTTTTGTAACTGCTGTTAAGATACGAGCACGTAAATGTCCCAGCTTCATTCACATGGCATTTTAAACACCGTCGTCTTTCAACAAGATGGGGCACCTTGTCATTACGCAAACATTGTTCGGGAGTACCTAAATGAACGATTTCCAAATCGGTGGATCGGACGTGGAGGCAACAGGCCCTGTGCGGCTCGATCTCCTGACCTAACGCCCTTAGCTTTATTAAATCAAACGTCTATCAAACGAGGGTTACAGATCTGCAAGATTTACGTGCTCGTATCGTAACAGCAGTTACAAAAATAACCCCTTACTGCTCCAAAATGTGTTCCGGAATGCTGCTGACAGACTCGAACTCTGCAGAGATACTGATGGTGCTCATGTAGAATCATATGCTTAAGTAATCATTAAATGTATGCCTTCTATTATATTGTTATTGAATTTTACCCTTTTTGCTACGTTTTCACTGAAATAGATAGGGACTTTATAAACACCCTGTATAATTTTCATTTTCATTATATATGTGCCCATCCTGAAACATAAAAAGCTACCTCTCTCTCTCTTTCTCTCTTGACAACGGTTTTATTAATATATACACATTTTCGTCATTTATATATATACAGGGTGTCCCATAAGTCCGGTCTCATAGTAAAATTTATTTTAAAATAAATTTTCCTATGAGACCAGATTTATAGGACATCCTGTATTGTAGTGATTCCCCTCATTTACAATTTATTATTTACTTTAATTTATTCAATTTCTTATCATTGCTCTTTCTTCGCTTGACACTTTCTTCACTGTGCTTTATAAACACGGGCAAACGGGTAGCCATGGCCGGCATTATGATTTCGAACAAAGAAAAGAGACCGGGGAATAAATTACACACTTATTTACAATTTACTGACTTTTTATTTATGCCGAAATACTTCAGATGAACGGGGTAATGCGAGAGTGAAATTAGCGTCAACATTTAATCGCGGAGAGAGAGACATTTAATATTTTAAATAAACAATAACATACTAATACGAAAAACACCTTGTCGGGGTAAACTCCGTTCCGAGACTGAGTTGGGCATTTCACCGTTTCTCTAAGGTTTTGCCAACTAGCACTTTAGATTCTTAATTTTAAACAAACCATTATTAATTTCTTTTTAAACATTATTTTCTTCTTTATTAAACAAGACATTATTAAATTCTTATAAACAAAACATTTAAATCTTATTAGACATTATTATCTTATCTTTATTAAAAACCAATACACTACAGTATATAAGGACTCCATAATTCGCAAGTCTCATATATATATATATAATATATATATATATATATATACTGCAATGACACGCAGTATATTAATGTATAGAAACGACGTAAGTATAGAGGAGCGTTCTGCACACGAGGAAGAGAAATAACGAACAAATGAAAAATGAGGTGAACCGCCCGGGAATCGAACCCAGGATCTTCCGATTGCCGGTCAGATGCGCTATCCATTACACCACGGGCCTCGATCAGTCATAAGTCGAAATTCTCCTACATAGGGCAGAAACCAATGCCCTGAGAGGGCACCCTCGCAAATCGTGAATATGTACATTTAACTGCAATGACCACGCAGTATATTAATGTATAGAAACGACGTAAGTATAGAGAAGCGTTCTGCACACGAGGAAGAGAAATAACGAACAAATGAAAATGAGGTGAACCGCCCGGGAATCGAACCCAGGATCTTCCGATTGCCGGTCAGATGCGCTATCCATTACACCACGGGCCTCGATCAGTCATAAGTCGAAATTCTCCTACATAGGGCAAAACCAATGCCCTGAGAGGGCACCCTCGCAAATCGTGAATATGTACATTTAACTGCAATGACCACGCAGTATATTAATGTATAGAAACGACGTAAGTATAGAGAAGCGTTCTGCACACGAGGAAGAGAAATAACGAACAAATGAAAAATGAGGTGAACCGCCCGGGAATCGAACCCAGGATCTTCCGATTGCCGGTCAGATGCGCTATCCATTACACCACGGGCCTCGATCAGTCATAAGTCGAAATTCTCCTACATAGGGCAGAAACCAATGCCCTGAGAGGGCACCCTCGCAAATCGTGAATATGTACATTTAACTGCAATGACCACGCAGTATATTAATGTATAGAAACGACGTAAGTATAGAGGAGCGTTCTGCACACGAGGAAGAGAAATAACGAACAAATGAAAAATGAGGTGAACCGCCCGGAATCGAACCCAGGATCTTCCGATTGCCGGTCAGATGCGCTATCCATTACACCACGGGCCTCGATCAGTCATAAGTCGAAATTCTCCTACATAGGGCAGAAACCAATGCCCTGAGAGGGCACCCTCGCAAATCGTGAATATGTACATTTAACTGCAATGACCACGCAGTATATTAATGTATAGAAACGACGTAAGTATAGAGAAGCGTTCTGCACACGAGGAAGAGAAATAACGAACAAATGAAAAATGAGGTGAACCGCCCGGGAATCGAACCCAGGATCTTCCGATTGCCGGTCAGATGCGCTATCCATTACACCACGGGCCTCGATCAGTCATAAGTCGAAATTCTCCTACATAGGGCAGAAACCAATGCCCTGAGAGGGCACCCTCGCAAATCGTGAATATGTACATTTAACTGCAATGACCACGCAGTATATTAATGTATAGAAACGACGTAAGTATAGAGAAGCGTTCTGCACACGAGGAAGAGAAATAACGAACAAATGAAAAATGAGGTGAACCGCCCGGGAATCGAACCCAGGATCTTCCGATTGCCGGTCAGATGCGCTATCCATTACACCACGGGCCTCGATCAGTCATAAGTCGAAATTCTCCTACATAGGGGCAGAAACCAATGCCCTGAGAGGGCACCCTCGCAAATCGTGAATATGTACATTTAACTGCAATGACCACGCAGTATATTAATGTATAGAAACGACGTAAGTATAGAGGAGCGTTCTGCACACGAGGAAGAGAAATAACGAACAAATGAAAAATGAGGTGAACCGCCCGGGAATCGAACCCAGGATCTTCCGATTGCCGGTCAGATGCGCTATCCATTACACCACGGGCCTCGATCAGTCATAAGTCGAAATTCTCCTACATAGGGCAGAAACCAATGCCCTGAGAGGGCACCCTCGCAAATCGTGAATATGTACATTTAACTGCAATGACCACGCAGTATATTAATGTATAGAAACGACGTAAGTATAGAGAAGCGTTCTGCACACGAGGAAGAGAAATAACGAACAAATGAAAAATGAGGTGAACCGCCCGGAATCGAACCCAGGATCTTCCGATTGCCGGTCAGATGCGCTATCCATTACACCACGGGCCTCGATCAGTCATAAGTCGAAATTCTCCTACATAGGGCAGAAACCAATGCCCTGAGAGGGCACCCTCGCAAATCGTGAATATGTACATTTAACTGCAATGACCACGCAGTATATTAATGTATAGAAACGACGTAAGTATAGAGGAGCGTTCTGCACACGAGGAAGAGAAATAACGAACAAATGAAAAATGAGGTGAACCGCCCGGAATCGAACCCAGGATCTTCCGATTGCCGGTCAGATGCGCTATCCATTACACCACGGGCCCGTGGTGTAATGGATAGCGCATCTGACCGGTAATCGGAAGATCCTGGGTTCGATTCCCGGGCGGTTCACCTCATTTTTCATTGTTCGTTATTTCTCTTCCTCGTGTGCAGAACGCTCCTCTAAACTTACGTCGTTTCTATACATTAATATACTGCGTGGTCATTGCAGTTAAATGTACATATTCACGATTTGCGAGGGTGCCCTCTCAGGCATTGGTTTCTGCCCTATGTAGGAGAATTTCGACTTATGACTGATCGAGGCCCGTGGTGTAATGGATAGCGCATCTGACCGGCAATCGGAAGATCCTGGGTTCGATTCCCGGGCGGTTCACCTAATTTTTCATTTGTTCGTTATTTATCTTCCTCGTGTGCAGAACGCTCCTCTATACTTACGTCGTTTCTATACATTAATATACTGCGTGGTCATTGCAGTTAAATGTACATATTCACGATTTGCGAGGGTGCCCTCTCAGGGCATTGGTTTCTGCCCTATCTAGGAGAATTTCGACTTATGACTGATCGAGGTCCGTGGTGTAATGGATAGCGCATCTGACCGGCAATCGGAAGATCCTGGGTTCGATTCCCGGGCGGTTCACCTCATTTTTCATTTGTTCGTTATTTCTCTTCCTCGTGTGCAGAACGCTCCTCTATACTTACGTCGTTTCTATATATATATATATATATATATATATATATATATATATATATATATATATATGAGAGTAGACGAAAGAAATGCATGTAAAGAGAGGCACAAATGTATACGTCGACAAAGGTAGAGTGAAAAGCAATCTTTTTTATCAAGGTTTGATCTGAAAGATCATTAAGATTCTCATTAAAGTTTGTCGCTTGAGGTTTGACGAAAATGTTCTGTATATGTAGTGGTGACCAATTTATTATGGTATTCGGTAATTTGTGGTATTTCTTGTGGTTGAAGATAGAAAAAATATTTGCTGAAATATAACACTTATTTGAGAATAAATTTTTAGTCGATCCTCCTTTTGTCTTTTAAAGAAGTTTTCTTCTTTTTGGCATGCTTTCAATGGAGGATTTAACGTAATCAAGGAGTTCATCGTCATGAAACTACACTTTAATGATGCACTCTGAATTGTGTTTTCGTGGTTGGGGGCCATGTTAGCAATCCTTTACTTCATAATTTTCCAAATATTCTCAATCGGGTTCATATCAGGACTGTTTCCTGGCCATTTTATAGTATTTATTTCCTGAGTAGTCAAGCAATTCGCTGGAGACTTGGAGGTGTGCCTTGGGACCCTATTTTGCGTGAAAATACACTCCTCTTCCCCATACCACTCTCTGATTTGGGTATTAACCTTTCGCGAATAACTTCAATATACTTTATAGAATTCATTATACTATTAACACTGTGTAATCTTTTGTACTCTTATTACAAATAGTTCGCCACACCATTACCATTACTTGAGTCGGATTTTTCACTCTTTCACTCACACAATCTTCATGGAATTCTTCATTCTGTCATCTTCTGACATATTTTGAAGGGAATCTTGCAACTTGGAACGTTGTTCATCCGAAAATACCACCTAATGAATAATATTTGAGTTACGATAAACAACCCTAATGGGACCTGGAAATGGTCGGATACCTGCGTAGACTGTTTTTAAACAAGTGTTATTGCTTATCCAACAGCTTCTTTGTTTTCAGCCTTTAATTTTGTTAAAATTACACACTGCTGTTATACTGTATATTACTTTTATTTAATTTCTGTTACAATTACAGTATAAAGGACGTTAACCATCCGACAAAAAGCGATCTGAGCATGCGCAGACCGCAGACAGCGGATATACCTCTCTTGGTGACCGACTCATGAACTACAAAGGTCGGATAACCGAAAATGAAACGATCTTGGCTTATACTACAAAAGTCGGATAACGTGACAAGTCGGTTATCTGCAGGTCGGATAACAGGTTGTTTACCGAGATTTAAAATTTTAGTGGCTAAATACAATTTATAAGAGGCATCCACAAGTTGCATGGGAAATATTTTTTTGAAAATAGAAATCACTGTCATATGATATTCTTGAAAAAATAATTAGAAAATTGAATCACAAAGTTCCTGAGCAAATTGTTGCAATCACAGATACGATTTTATTTGTAGAGGAGCAGTTTCGCAAAAATACCTCACTATAACGAATTAGCTTCTTCTCTTCCATAAATAAATCATTAAAACGTCTGAAAAAAAACATTACTAAAGTGAACAACTCGTAAAACTTCATCAAACTTCAAGCGGCCGAATTCGAATTTAATGAGAACCTTAATGATCTTTTAGATCAAACTTGACAAAACTTAAAAACACTTAATTGATACGTATACTATCCGTGTCCCTATTTACATGCATTTCTTTCGTCTATCCTCCGTCATATATATATATATATATATATATATATATATATATATTATCTATATATATATATATATATATATATATATATATATATATATATATAAACGACGAAAATCTGTGTATTTTAGTAAAGTCGTTGTCAAGTAACAGAGAGAGAAGAGAGAGAGAGAGAGAGAGAGAGAGAGAGAGAGAGAGAGAGAGAGAGAGAGAGAGGAGAGAGAGAGAGAGAGAGAGGTTTTTACGTTTCACGATGGGATAATATACATAGTAAACCTAGTAAAAGTTCTGTGCGCGGGTCTCTCTTTACATGAAGGTCAAGCTGGTGGCCCAACCTCAAGGCCTGGCCTGTTGGAGGAGCGAGCTGCTTTCTTGCGATCTCCATTGCACATAGCCAATCACACCAGGCTCATTTGGTACGGTCCTGAGGCAGGCATCTAGTCTTCTTTTGAAGATTTCAACTTTGACCCCTTTGTCATTCCTGAGGTCCTTTAGAAGCTGGTTAAAAAGTCTTGGCCTCTTGACAACCAAGCTATTTTCCTTCAGTGTTGAAGGTGTCCCTTTTCGGACATTTAGTTTGGGAACCCTACACATTCTACCTTTCCTATTTTCCAGTGTTGTTTGGATGTTAATTGGGTTTAGTTTGAGGTTACGTACCAGGTTTTTTTTTTATTATTTTCAATATGTAAATTATGGTGTATCTCTGTCTTCTTCTTTCCAGCGAATACAGATTTACTTTACGTAGTTTTTCCCAGTGGTTCCGTTTTCTCATTGTATCAGTCATTGTCATTACTGATCTTCGTATCGTCAGTAAAAGATACAGTTGAATTCTTTGCAGCCATTAATCTTGGCTGTGGAACTCCTCTGGACTGCTTCTAGTTTATTACTTTCTTCTTTTTTGTATGGGAACTTCAAGAATGAGCAATATTCGAGTTTTGGTATGATCAGTGTTTTCAGCAGGGGAATCATTGCCTTCTCGTCCCTTCTTTTGAAGGTTCTCAGTATCTGTCCCGTAACTGTTTTTGCTTTGTTTATTGCTATCTGATTCTGTGTTTCAAATTTTGCATCACCGGTCATTATTACCTCAAAATCTTTTGCTTTCGTGCTTCTCTGAATTTCCTGTCTGTCTGGGGCATAGTGTGCCGTCTAAGTTCTTTATTTCTTTCATATCTTAAGAGCTGAAATTTCTTGGTGTTAAATTTTATGTTCTTTTCTTCTGATCATTTGTATATTCTGTGTGTCCCTCTGTAGGGCTTCCACCTCTTCTGCATTGCCGATTTTTCTGCTGATCTTTGTATCGTCAGTAAAAGAAGATATAGTAGTATGGGTGTATTTAAGGAGAGGGGGTGCCAAGTGAGGAGAAACGAGGGGGAAAGGGCGGGGGATGGTAAAAGAAGGAAAAAAATTTTAATCACAGCTGTGTAAAGAATGGGTTTGATAAAGGGGAGTGGTGTAAGATAAGGACGATCGTCATAAGGGAATAATTAATATACAGTATATGAGGGAGGAAGGGAAGCTATATTTTGGGGTCTCTGCGAGTGACCCGTTGCCCACGTCGGGCTAACATCGTGAAAAAGGAAAAACTATAGTGTTTGTCATTTACCATTACTTATTCGAACTATAGTGGATTTAATTTTCCCAGAAGAGTTCCTTGTTCCATGCAAGGGAATGGGTGAGTTGGGTAAGATAAAGGGATGGTGATAAGAGAATAAAATAAGTAAATAAATAAAAATAAATATATAAACACACGTGTATGACGTCATTCTGTAAACTTTAGTGTTATCAAACAAACAAACGCGGATGTCCCTGGATAAGGATGCGAGGCTTCCCTCTCCAATCATCTGACAGAATTGTGGGCGGAGTCTAAATGACAATATGATATGAATCAACACACACACACACACACACACCATAATTTAAATATATTCTCAGTCTCTGTTACATTTTCAAGGTTAGCAGGGAGTGATATTGCATTATTATTTATTGCTTTTAATTCTTTCGAAAAGTCTCTTGGATTCTTTCTGGCAAGCTGTCTAACCACAGCATCTCTTCTTAACTCATCCTCATGATTTTTTTGTAAACCTTAATACATACTTGAACCTGGCATAATTAGCCCTCTGTTTTCGTTCTAATACAAGGCCATACTTCGGTTTTCCTTGTTCGCACCTCATTAAGAAAACATCCCTGGATATATTGTGAAGTTCAGCTACATAATCATTCTAGCCAAGTCTACATGTATAGTTTTTTCCTTCTATTCTAAAGGTATTTAAGTCTAAACTGGCATTAATTGAGAGAGGAAACAATTTGTTCATACATGTCTTTAAGTTTCAGTATATGTCTTTGAAGTCTACAATCTCTCTCTCTCTCTCTCTCTCTCTCTCTCTCTCTCTCTTTTTATATATATATATATATATATATAAAGAGGAAAAAGAAAAATGATTTCAAGGCCTTTCGTGTACACCTCTGACGAGGTGTACTTCTGTAGGTCAGGTTGGTGGCCTTTCCTCCTCTACCCCTGGCTTGGTGTTGGAGAGAATTGCTTTCCTGCGCTCTCCATCTTGGTTAAGATGTATATATTGGTTACTTTTTGAAGTTGGAAGAAGAATGATAAATAATAATAAATGTAATAATAAATAATTAGGTTCATCAACTATAAGTCCATTTCATTAATAATAATAATAATAAATAATAATAAGAAGAAGAAGAAGAAGAAGAAGGGGAATATGATTATTTTTCTCTTTACGATCTGCACGTGTCTCCCCCTACCTCCTTCTACCTCACCCATGCCCCTCTGTCCGCAACGGTAGCCGGACAGGATGCCGAATGCTCTTTCGCCGAAAGTTAGGAAGCCGAAGCCAAGACGCCGAAAGGACATAAAGCCGAAAGGACATGAAGCCGAATAGACATGAAGCCGAATGGCTTCGGCTTCCTGACTTTCGGCGAAAGTGCATTCGGCATCCCGTCCGCACACGGCAGGAACGTATCACCTTTACCGCCTCCGCTATCTGTTTGGAGGACGCTTGTCGTAAATAATAACGATAATTATATAAAATATAAATAAATAGGATAAAATATAATAAGTATAAATAAATAAATATATAAATGATAGTAAAATATAATTCCAAGATTCCCTCGAGGGGGAATGGTGAATAAATAAATAAATATACGTATATCGTATATATATTATATTATATATATATTATATATATATATATATATATATATATATATATATATATATATATATATATATATGTTTCTGTAAAGAACGGGGGGAGAAGAAATAATAAATAATAAGTACAAAAACATAAAAACAAGGTCAGAGAAATAAATAGGAACAACTTTGTAAAGTTTTCCCCCCATCTTCCATTTGAAGCTAAAGCAATTCATCACTTGTCGACCGTAATAACTTTTCTAGATTAAATGTACCGATAACAGTCCCTTTTTTTAAGATCAATATAGTGATAACAAGGAGCAGTTTTTTGCCCGATTACCAATTACCTTCTCTTACTCTCGTCAACATCTACCATTTCCACCTCTTTCCCCTCGGTCGCACTACCGTCCCGAGCTTTTTCCCTCGTTTCCCCTCATTTAACCTATGTCGCCCAAGCGCTCATGGGGCACCCCTTCCCGACCACTATTCCCACTCTCTCGAACTAGACGCTCAGCGGGCGCCACCCTCTCACTACCCGCTCGCTAAACTTGCCACTATACTACTGATATACTGTATACAGTATATGACAGGTTGTATTAGCTTTTACTTTGTGGTAGTGTGGTGGTGGTAGCGCTCGCAACTCTAATCAAGAACTCTCGGGTTCGAATCCTGGTAAGATAATTTTATATATATATATATATATATATATA
>JAJOZX010000314.1:732500-740000 GCA_023014485.1 Bathynomus jamesi | reverse complement strand
AAACTTCCGTGGCCGTCACGCTCACCCGATCTAACCCCTTTAAACTTCTGTTTATGGGGGCCATCTTCATAAAGAACTATATTTTTGCTATAAAGCCTCAACATTTGCTAGAAGTGAAGTATCGAATCGAAACAACATTCTCGTCAAATCACACACTAACAAATCGAGAATGTGTTTCAGTTCTCTCAAAATAGAGTCGAACGTTGTATCGCCTAAGATGGAGAATAGTTGAAGCTTAAAGTATTAGCGTAAATAATGCAAAGTTTATGATAGTTAAGCTTTATAATGCTGTTTATTAGCGTTATTAAATTTTAAAACCCGTCAAAGGCTTTATAAAACCCATTTCTACTCAATGGACGCAGTCTTCTATATATCGATATTTAGGCGATTTTTTCCCCCCTTCACTTTTCAGTCCTATTTTTAGGTTCGTTTTAATTTACATCTGTCTATCTGTCTGTCTATTTGTTCGTCTATCTACGTCTATCTGCTTCTGCAAGTGTCTCGCTGCAATCGCTGACATCCGCAACAGTCATGGAAAAACTGGCTGTCTGAGTTCTGTTTTACGGCATATCATTTGAAGTTGATGCTTGGTGATTGCTGTTTAGTGACTGTTTACGCTTTCACAGACTCATCAATAAATATCACCCTTTAATGCGAAATTTGCTCTTCACTTTCATTTCCATTTAATTTTCATTTCAATTTCAATTTCATTTTCATTTTCAGTGATTTTTTTTTCAATTTTCTATTTATTTTTTAATATTATTTTTAAGGAAAAATAATATTATTCATTATTATTCAATTAGTTCTATTTTGGATATTAAAAATGTTTGTGAATGACGTTACGTGATCAACACCTATTGTAAACTGTAAACAATTTAGATATTATACACACTATTAATTAATACTTTTTAGGATATTAATTAACTAAAAATTTTTATCCTACATTCAAATTTGTCAAGGAGAATTTACCACAATACAAAAATCTATAGTTAAATTAACCAGATATTCGCATACTATATACAAAATAGTTAACCCAACTATCCAAAATAGTTAACCCAACTATACAAAATAGTTAATCCAACTATAATTGCAGTAACCACTTTTATTATTTTTATAAAACTTAAGTTATAGTTTGTGTATCAGTGATGTAGTCGAGACCACCATGGCCGAGACCGAAACGGAGACCTAAGTACTCGAGCCCGAGGCCTAAAAAAAAAGGTCTTGAGACCAGTGTCGAGTCCTCCTACATCACTGTATTGCCATCGCAGAACAACTGAATTAACAAAAGTATAGTTCGATGAAGTGTATGGCATAATGTGTAAATACAAATAGTTAACCATAGATTTAGTTGTTTTAATTATGAATTTTGTCCATGTATTATTATTATTATTATTATTATTATTATTATTATTATTACATAGATTTTTTATTACAAATTTACCTTTTTCTATATAATTTACTAATTTTATAAACCTATTTTTACAATTTTAATCTCCTTTCAACATTTTCTGGTTTGAAACTAAAATATTGTAAAAAAGAAACAAATTTTACAATGTTTATTGTTTTAAGGTTTTTTACAGAAAGCAAAAACTTCCCTCGCCCTTTTGTACATAGAAATA
This sequence comes from Bathynomus jamesi, assembly GCA_023014485.1. NCBI lineage: Eukaryota > Metazoa > Arthropoda > Malacostraca > Isopoda > Cirolanidae > Bathynomus > Bathynomus jamesi. Next base: position 738,381 of record JAJOZX010000314.1, on the reverse strand, counting down.
TTATCTTTTATTAGCTCAAATCACTCGAAAAAGAAGTTTTCAAGACCATTTCTTCTTTGTAAAGAAGTTATGTGTCATTAAAAGAAGTTATTATATCACCTGACAAGAAGATTTCATACCCAAAAGAAGGAAAAACTTCTTATAGAATGTACCCTCAAAAAGAAGTTATAACTTCTAAATTTAGAAGGTCTTATTTTGAGTGTATACCGTACAATTGCGTATGTTACAGTCAGTGTGTGAAACCAGTTATTTCGCGTTATGTCTGAGTTTTTCCATTTCGCGTAATGCCTGTGAAGCGATACAAAACTAACTTAACCTAACCCAACCAGCCTAACTTTCACAAAAAGATTAATTTGAATGTTATTATAATGTATATAATTGTAATGTTATATTTCATACAGTAGAATACACTGATAACGCGGCGTTTGATAAGCACTAATGAGTATTAACGAATGTTAACGAAAGTTAATGAATATTAACAAGCGCTAACAAACGTTAACGACCGTTAACCAACGTTGATATGGCATAGAAGGAAATGTAGGAGATTTTCAATAATTTGGTCTACCCTGTTCATTTGTTTATATTTTGACTGACAAAATTTCTCCGGCGACGTCACAAGTAATCACGTGACCCTCTCTTCCCTCAGGTACATTTACGGGGATTCAGGTACCCTCTACGTATTAGATGTGACCGAAGACGACACCTTTAATAGGTTCAGCTGCAAAGTCGTCCCCAAAGGGATGAAAAGGACTTTGAATATTCGAGTAGGAAGCCACAGCTTTCGACCGGAAATTTCCTTCGTCAGTAGTTCAGCGGCGAATTTGAAAGTCATAAGTAAGTGTAAGATTTTCTCCTTTTGATTTCGATTTATACTGGACAAACGAAAAGTCAGTGCGCCTCGTGACCATTTACAACTACAGAAAAACCAAAAGGGCTCTTATGTTGCCCTAAGTCGCTCATATTGAGGCGTTACGAGTTACTCATGGTCTCTTTTATAGTTTGAGGCATTTAGACATTTAATAACTACAAAAAGTAACTCATGACTCCACATCATTCTTTAAAATACCTCATATAAAATAATTTCTGTTTTAAAAAAGTTTCAACAATGACACCGAGTCAATTTTGCTTTGTGTGTGTGTGTGTGTGTGTGTGTGTGTGTGTGTGGTGCGCAGCGACTTTTCGATCACACTATATTATAACAATTTAATTTTCTTTTTGTGTATATATATATATATATTATATATATATATATATATATAAATAAATTATAATTTATAATTTTAATGTAGTTTCAAATTTAATTACTATTGAGTTAAAATTAAATTACATTTTTAATTACCTGTTTACCATACTGTGTAATTATATTAATTTATTTAAGTAAAAAAAAATTACTTTAAAGTTTGCTATTTACACCCTTTTTTTTTTTAAATTCAGATCTTCATTTGCGCATTTCTATTGTTTTACATATTAATATTTCCCCCGGGGGCAGAGACAGGGTTTGTACTGGAAGAACTTCCTCCCAGGGGCAGAAATACTTCCTAACATTCATATTTCATATTTTTTTTTAATCGTAGGAAAAAGAAGATGAGGCGGGGGGGGGGGGGGGGAACGAGGCCAAGGGAGGGACTTTATAATGGGCTGTGATAATAATAATAATAATAATAATAATAATAATAATAATATGTGGCTGTAGAATTTCTGCATCAGAAATATATGTGTGTGTGTGTGTGTGTATATATATATACAGGGTGTCTGTAGATCAACGAAGTTAAGCGACAGTGGGTCTGGGTAGTAGTTGGATGGGCGACTTTTCTCTGCGTTCAGATGATGTAGTAACCCTGAGCTAGTTCGGATCCCATTTAAAGCTGTAGGTCCCCTCCGTTACATGACCTTTGCTATTACGAAAGAGGTTAAACGACCGCAGAACATCATCACCATATGTTAAGAATTATATATATATATATATATATATATATATATATATTATAATTTAAGCAGTGTGATACCTTTGCAAAGCCATTAGTAAAGTTTTTAAAATTGATTTAAAGATATCTGAAAGGTAAGCGAAGTATACAATCTTTCCAAATGTCACTTTATGTTTACTGTGATTGCTTGCGAGGGTTTATTGATGATGCAAAACTATAGTACATACATACTGTACATACATACATACATACATACATTATTTTCGAACCCATTTCCCATGGGGTGGGTACGATGCTTGAACTCGGGACTGAACACACTCAAATTAATTACAAACAAGGTTAGAAAGTGCTCAATACCGAGAATAACGTTCTACCCTAATCCTAGGAATTCAGTGTTACCTTTTATGAAAAGGTTGGGTGACCGGGTGGAATGAAAGTCTTTTCGTCTCATCACTTCCCCGCCTCTTACTGATTGTCTTCAATCCCTTTCTCTTCGCCGCAGTGTTGCCTCACTCTCTCTTTACTGTCGCTATTATAACGGACACTGCTCTTCTGAACTCTCTAAATGCGTGTCTCCTCCTTTAAGGAGAGCTTACAGTACCAGTCTTTCGACACATTCTCATTCCTTTTCTGTCGAACTCTCTAATGCGAGGATTAATCGGTATTTTCAGTCTTTCACCTACTCAACCGGTCAACTCTGGAACAACCTTCCTCAATCCATCTCTCCTCCTGTCTCTGACCTCCATTCTTTCAAATGCAGCGTGTCCAGGCATCTCGAAAACTCTGGACCTTGATTTCGGCTCTCTCCTCCTTCTCTGGGGTTGAAGGAATTTTTGGGGGCATTCGTCCTTGGCCCCTCTTTGCTGCGTAAAAAAAAAGTACCTTCGGTAGTACGTCAAATGAGATCAACGTTTAGAATTGTTAAATTGTTAAATGTGTAATTGACTGAATTTCTCTTTTTTTTTTCCAGGTGAATCCGTCACTGATTCCATTCCTCGGATCGATTCTAGGCTTTCCCTCGCTGTTCAGGTGGCGGATGGGGGGCCCTTCACTATCCCATGCATCGCCGTCGCTAACCCCCAGCCCAGATTTAGGTAAGGTACTGCGAAATGACGAAGTACAGGCCTATAAGTTACTGTAGCGAACTGAGTTAACGATACACGAACGGTTCAACCAAAAAGCTAAATTTAGCCAAGTATATTGGTGTACATATGCGCATAACCAAAATTCACCAAACCTTAAATTGGTTGTATCATGTAATAAATAATTGTATCACAGTAAATTCATCCTGGTTAACTCTGATTTTGCTTTTGCCCGAATTGCTCATCTTGACGAAGGTCAAGCCTTACGCCTCACCTTGGACCTATACAGCTTAACATGAAATCCGAAATCGAAAAGTATGAGGATAGAATTTTCACTCAGTAACTTTTAATTTCTTTGTAAGAAATGGTGATTGAAATTTGTGTGAAAACGTGTCTCTGTCATCTGCAGTTGTAATAAATTTGGGATTTCTTTTTACTAAAGAAAGACCCCCCTTAAAAATTAATTTCCGCTTTTGGTTTTATTTCTATTTTTATCTCTTTTAAACGGGTTTCGTACTAAGTCCTTTTAATGATGTTGATAATGTTGATATAAAAGGATTTAATGTCAGATCGGACGAATAGAAACAGAAAATGTTTGAAAATTAAAAAAAAAAAAATTATGTGATTGGACTTTTTTTATTCTGATTTTTTTCTCGCGGAAATGTATACATATACATATACATATATAGCTGGACGAGAGATGACCACGGGGGCAACATACCCATAACAACATTAAGTAACGCCATCGGAATTAATATGCCGTCCAGTAGTGACCTATGGGCACGTGGTCCGATTTTGGGATCAGGAAGAGCTAGGCCCAGCCACGAGGGTTCGTACACGTGTATCGTAGCCAATGCTAAAGGAAGCGACAGGGCTACTTTTAATTTAGTAGTGCTGGAAGAACTTCGAGTCTCAATCCTTCCTCAACACCAGGTCAGATTTGCTCCTCATGTTTAGCCATTAGTGACGTACTCAAAATTTTGGCTAACGCACTCAAAAAAACCTTCTAATTTGGTTTAGAAATTAGATTAAACGCTTATTATTATTATTGGATCGTATTTATTTGGAATTAACTATTTTAAAATTTCCTCTTTGAAGATAAGCCCAGTTTCAAGTATATTTAACCTTATAGGTTTTTAATCTAAACCAAATTTATTTTCAAGTAACATAATTTATTTATTATTGTGGTTTTTTATTATATATATATATATATATATATGATTTTTTACGATAGACTGTATCAGCTGGGGGAAGAGCTGTTATTCGTTGTACTGTCTATGGTGCTCCTGTAGCTGAAGTACGGTGGTACAAAGACGGCGTTTCTCTTCTACCACATTCCCATATAATGGTGCAGGGACGAGAAGTTATCATAGGCGGTGCCAGTGAGAGGGATGTTGGGGTTTACCAGTGCATCGCAGCTAACAGTATCGGAGAAGCACAAGGAGCCAGTTATCTCGCCATTAGGGGTAGAGCAGCCAGCTTTCTTCAAAATAATCAATTGTAGTTTCTCCTTTTACATCTCTCACTATCAGAATTTTCCCTAAGTAACATTAGGTTGATTTTTATTCCGCATACGTTGTTAAAACGGTGAAAATACATTTCAATTTTAACCATAGTATAATGCTCTGCCAGTTAACTATATCTACTCTGCTAGAACGCACGCGCTTTACAGTTCGTAGTTTGAATTGTTATCCAAATCATAATTTTCTCTCTTCGTGAAACTAGAATCTGTTCCTGAATTGACGCACAAGTTCATTGCTCAAACATTACAACCTGGCCCATCCGTTACTCTAACGTGCGCTGCCTTAGGGCACCCAACGCCTTCCATTACTTGGATTAGGGATGGACAACCTATGTCTTCCCGTTCCAGTCGCTATTCAACATCCAGAGTATCTGTGGGTTCATGGGTTGATGCCAACGGTCAAGTTGTTGGACAAGTGAACATCAGTTCAGTATCGGTTCTTGATGGTGGGTTATACGAGTGCGAGGCTTCGAATCGCGTTGGTAGAGTCACGCACAGAACACGCTTGAATGTTTATGGTAAGTTTTTAAAATGTGTTACATGGCCTCCTTATTGAAATATGACTGAATATGTCCTTTTTGTTTAATATGACGTGATTTGTTCATTACATTTCAAATTTATAATTTTTATAATTTTTCTCTTTCCCCGCCCTCCGAGAAAAAAAAGACTATGATGTAAATAGTAAAGAACAGTAAATATAGTAATCCGCCCTTGGCCCCTCCTTCCTGCATAGAAAATATATATAGTTTGAATCGGCGAATAAAAAAAAACCCAAAATCTTGATTCAGGATGTTCATATAAATTTCTTTAAGAAAAACATGAAATTAACAATGAATAAACAATTAACTAAACCTTGTTTTTAACAAAAATGAAAAGAAGTGTGGAGGAATGTTAAAAAAAAAATTAACACTTTTATTGTGGTTTTTTGAAGGTACTCCTACTGGCTCGATCTCCAGCCAATTTGACAGCCATTAACAAAAGGGAAGCAATCCTTCCTTGCCCCGTGGCTGGGTTCCCCTTGATGGACATTCACTGGATGATAGATTCCCGTCCGATGACTCCTACTCTGAGAAGGTACCCCAAAGGAGATGCGACTCTTCACATACGGGAAGTAGATTCTTCTCAGGACTCCAAGAGATACACTTGTACTGCCACCAATGCTCAAGGACTTTCAGCCTCTGGTTCATTCTTCCTAAGCGTTTTAAGTAAGTTTATATTAATTACCTTCAAGAACGTTTTGTAAATAAAGAAAAATATGTATTAAAGTTAAATTTAATTAAATTAACTTAATTTAAAATTCATAATTTGCAGCCAAAAAAGTATTAAAATTACTATAAAAATTTGTAATTCGC